>UESW01004009.1:1284032-1405502 GCA_900491605.1 Calamus simplicifolius
GGGGTGAGATAATGCTGGTGCACCCCGAGATCGGAGGGGGGTCTCGGGGGTGAGACAATGCTGGTGCACCCCGAGACCGGAGGGGAGTCTCGGGGTTGAGATATGGTGACCCCACTCCGAGACCAGAGGGGGTCTTGGGGGTGAGATAATGCTGGTGCACCCCGAGACCTGAGGGGGGTCTCGGGGTCGAGATATGGTGATCCCACCCCAAGATCGGAGGGGGTCTCGGGGGTGAGACAATGCTGGTGCACTCCGAGACCGGAGGGGGGTCTTGGGGTCGAGATATGGTGATCCCACCCTGAGAACGGAGGGGGTCTCAGAGGTGAGACAATGCTGGTGCACCCCGAGACCGGAGGGGGGTCTCGGGGTCGAGATATGGTGATCCCATCCCGGGACCGGAGGGGGTCTCGGGGGTGAGATAATGCTAGTGCACTTCGAGACAGAAGGGGGTCTTGAGGTCGAGAGATGGTGATCTCCGTTAGCTGCTGTTACCTTTTATTCTAATGACGCGGGATCAGTCATATCAGATCTCATAGATCATCATTACATAACTCAAAGCCATGTCAAATTATGAGCATGAAGCCTCCTATGGGAATGAGGTCCAGTTGTAATAACTTACAAACCATGACCTTGGAACATGGGGGAGGTACCCTGCATGAGCTAAGCTTATGTCGGTGCTTCAATCATTCATTCATGACCCCTCGCACGTAATACTGCAGCATTATGTATCATTGTTGCAAGGCTGGCCTCCCTCATTTGATCATCTAACTGTGTCCTCTCTCATTTCAATCATTTCTTACCATTGATTTTGAGCTACTACTGAGGCCTGGATGTTTCAGGGTCATGATTAAACCACCAGTAATAGACAAAACTTGGAAGATGATGCATTTAAGTTTCTATAGTCTTCATTACAGGAGAAGCACTTTGAGACCCAGAACAAGAGAACCAAAACCATCCTTCAAGGATCCAAACTAGCCCAGCTAGAAGGAATAAATCATTCAAATTTGGAAAAGTCCTTCTGCATTATGCGTGGTGCAGAAGTACACGCTAATTGACTGCGCGCATATGCGGCTGCGGTACATGAAATGATAATTTTATTCTTAGCCATGCCTAGCCGCATGCGCATGCGGCCATGTGCAGTGTACAAAGACCTTTCCTTCCAATTTTGATCTGATAGGCCGTTCAAACTAAATTTTAAGATCCATAAGACCAAAGCTCAAAAGTCCTAGAATGGAGACATTTCAGCTGGACCAACAGGGGACCATCTCTTTCTGTAAGCCTATAAATTTCACAAACTAATTGAACAGTACCAGTGGATCACAATCAACTTGCATCATATGTGAAGCATGGATTATTATTTGTAAGTCAAAATCAATTCAAGAGGTGGTCCTCATTCCTGAGTTTTGTCAATGGACTTGGATTCTTTTCCTAAGGGAACTTGTGAAGAAAGTGGGAAGCAACTATATTATCTGGGTCCATGACAAGTTCATTCATTAGCTTTCTCCAAGAATATTAAAGGATGAAAATTGCTTTTGGAAACTTTTAGTATATGGCCCTTAAGATTGTTAATTTGCCACTAGGTTTCTCCTATTAGGTTGTAATTGTTATAAGCATGGTAAAAAAAAAAAGCACTAGATTGCCAGAAGGACAAAAATCAACAAAACTCAGCTGACAATGACACCATTAAATAAAATGGACAACAAAACCATTCTTTTTTTGGCTAGGAAATAAAAAGCTTTGTTTATTTCAGTAGATAATGCTCAATTAGCATCCCCTCGGGAAATGCAACATTACTATCAATTTTCAGAGCTATCATGAGAGTTAAGTGGTAAGATCAATCACAATTTTGACTTGAGTACTTCATAATATTAGACAATTTCATATAAATAGCACACCTATAGATGTTCATATTTTCAAGCAAAACACATATCTTGTTGCTTTAATATGTAATGTCCTGATAGAAGCTCTGTTGGACTTCAAGAGCTAATTCCTCCACACTAAGCTGGCAGTCAAATCCAATCTGCAAATGAAATCAGTGAGAAACATTAATAACTTCATAAAATTTTACTTTTTTGCAAATTACTCTATTAATAAGTAATAACATTTAAAATTTAGAATGTGGTTTTCTCCAATAGAAAAAGAGCTATCTTGGGACCTCTTGCTTGTAACCTTGCATGTGATGTAGAAAGAAGAAATTCGTTTGCTAGCTATGCTTGCTAGATGTATCCGTTTTGTTTCTTTCCCCTAAATAATACGACTTTTTATGATTGGTGGAAGCCGACCCCATGTAGTTGGAAAAAGGCTTAGATGAGTTGAGTTGGAGTTTTATGATTGGTGGAAATTATGATGTTCATTTGCAAGTTTATTAAAGAAAAGCGTCAACATAATTATCAAACAACAGATTAAAAAGTAAAATGAATGGTATACCTTTATGACAAAGGAGTAGAGTACACAGTCTTCCATGCTGCTAATGTTGAGATGGAGGATTTCAAAGGACAGTTTTTCTAGCACAGTTATTATCTTGATGGCTTGACCAGGGATACGCTTGGAAAGGGTCCTCAAGAGGACATTTGAACCTGAGATTTTTGCCTCCACATCTGCAACTGGTGAGTTGCAACATGCCCCAGTTCCTTAACAATGTCCAAGTCAAAAGGATTGTTCAAGGGTGTTGATGGAGTCAATTGCAACAATGGCCTTGGGCTAGGAGTTGGGCTAGGGCTTAAACTCTTCCTTCTTTTCTTGGCTTCCAATGATTGTAGAATTTCATGCAACTCCTTGATGAACTCTATGGCTCCTCAATGATAGATGCTTGGTCTCCCTTATTACAGTCAATAACAAAGAGAAATAATCAATATAAACCTTAGTCATCTTCTTGAAAATAAGTCCCACCTTCCCTTTGAAAGAGTTGAAGTCCCTTCTTAATTAAGAAACACATTCTAACCCTCAAAATGGAACATGGCCGGCCATCTCTCACCATTTTTTTTCCACTTTTTAATGCACATACATTATTTTCTTTTTTCCACTTTCTCTTGCAACTTTCATATCACTCTCCAAGTCCTTTTTCATGTTGATGTTATTAGTCAATCCAGTTAGCTATGTAGGTGTCAACAACAACTAAAATAAGAATTGATAGGACAGCAAGAAAAAAGCTCCATGGACTGCATGGTCCAAAGTGCTACATTATGTGTGCATCATAGAGTTCGACTAACTTTACTTTGGATCACCGCAAAGTCATTTATCATTTTTATTTTTCCCACTTGATCCCAATAATGTGATGATAAAAACCTCATTCCAGTTAAATTGGCTCCTCTCATCAATGCAATAAGAAACATATGATAACTAGCAGTACTTATATATAAAAACCATTCTCCAACCAACCTCATCCACCTTCCCACTTCTATCTCCTCTCAGTTAGATTGAATGAAACCTGAACTACTTTTGTCACAAGATATAAATTAAAGAATTGAAGGAGAAGGAACAAAATGGCTTAAGCTTCACAAATTCAAATCATCTAAATGCTGCATTACTTGTGATAATGGACTAACAATTACTTACCCTTTTGATGTAAAAACTTGGCGTCAACGAGCGCAGCACCTTGAGATGTTCGTTCATCTGCCTTCTCCTGTTCCTCTCCACTGCAATATGAGACATTTTTAAGCTTCTCAAACTTGCAAAAAAAAATAAAAAAGCCACATTTTTGTCTGCCACCCCACCCCTCCTTTGCCTTTCCTCGTAAATACATGCATGCAGACCTCGGAGGTGCGTGTGATGTTAGAATGGTGCTCTTTACGTGCTCTCATTTAATGGCTATGCTGCGCCCCGTGAGCTGTGGGCTCTCTCTCTCTCTCTCAGTTCGTGTGGCTGGAAACGAGAGGCTCCTTTGGCTGCCGTCTCTTTGTCACATATTTGGCCCGTTCTATTGATGCCAAGCGAGGAATGAAGCGTTTGTAATTTATGGCAGGGCAAGCCCTTTGGCTCCTAACCTACGCCTTGTGCCTCTCTGCATTGATTACATGCTCACCTTCTCACGGGTCTTCACCAGTCTTGACCATATACTACTGGCTTGAGTCCTTCTTGAAGTCATGGGTGGAAGCCAAGTGGTTTGCTGGCAAGCAAACATGCAAGTTAGTGATCGAGTTTCTTGTTCTAAGATCAAATGTTGATGATAATAGATTATTGTGATAAGAGTCTCAAATTAGATGTAGTATACACATTGAAAACATAAATATATGTTGAAAGAAAACGTGAAAGGATAGGTAAGAATCACATGGATTGTTTAAGATTCAGTGGTGTAACTGGATTGATCTCAATAGATCCCCCATTAGCCCAACCTGATGATAGTGTGTTGCTCTAGATGGAATATTGAATCCCCTTGAGATGGAACTCATTAGAGCGGAGAGGTGTTGGGCTGAGATTTGAAGAGAGAGGAGGAAGCTCTCCAATTTCCTTCGTTCTCAAAGTTAGGCCGACTAATGGGTGTATTTCTTTTAAGGCAAATTATGTGATGCTTTTGTCTGTTTGTAGGGTAGTATTGTACATAATAGTAACTTTAAGAGCATAAAAGCAATGTACGATGATGCTGAAGAGCTTGAATTTGAGCTTTGTTTTAAAAAAAATATTACAAAAGCATGATGACTAAACCTTTCGTTTAATCACCATCGCATAGATCTTCCTACGCTCCAAGTCATCTTATGGTGGCCATGGTTAAACCTAACCCAAGCCCACATGAGAACTAACAAAGAGGCACACATCCTTATCATTAAAAAGAAAAGAGTAAAATTTTCAAAGCATTAACTTCAAAGGGGAGTCATCTAATAATAAACTAAGAAAGTGAATCCTTGATGCCGGCTTTACAAGGATGGCAAGATCACACTTAATCCCATCTTGACTGATTTTATATTCGAATTGTGATTATGGATCAAGATCCAATCCATTTATTAATTAGACGAGAACAAGTTGAGTTCCTAAAAATAAGCTTATTAGGTCATTCAAATCGATTCAGAGTCCAATGTGATCCAAAGTCAATCCAAAATATTTAAGATAAGACTGGATTATATTTGCATTTGAGTTATGCATCTAGTTATTATTTTATAGGTAAAATTTAACAATTGATAATTAAATGTAGAGTCATTAAACAATTTAAACAAGACCAAAAAGAGTTAACTTAAACTTTTTAATTCTACCAAATAATTGATTATTCTTAATTTATAAATTATAATTTTTAAAATTATATATTAATACACTTAAAGGTATTATAAATAAGAATTCAATAAAATAAAAATAAAGTATTAATAATTAGACATACTTAAGTAAAAACAAATGGAAGAAGAATAATAGTTGTTTAGATGAAAAATAATTAGTTTAAAATAAGAGCATATTTAATAAATTAATAAAGATAATTAAAGTAGAAAAAATAAAATGTATAATTCATGTTTATAGGTTAGGGCGTATAATACTTTAAGAATAGTCCAATATTGAATAGAAAAGAAATGTATTATGTACTTGTGATCGCTATTGTTGGCAATCAAAAATAAAACCTACTCACTACTATAGTAGTGGTGATTCGGGATCGTATCTTCGAGGATTAAGGATAATTATTTCATGAAAAAGAAAAAAAAACTTTATCTATAAGAATTATATTAAGAATAGCAGTTATTAAAAGATAACAATTAATTAATTAATAAAATTAAATAGCAGGAGAAGTAACCGAGGAATCCAAATCCATCATGCAAATAAGTTTTATCTTCTTTTCTTTATGTTATACTAGCAATAATTTTTGCAAATGCAAGGTTAGAATAATTTATCTCTTGTCATGCAAGTACCGTATCAAGAGATCACGACATATCCTCTTAGAGTATAAACTATCTAATTATTTGTAAAGTTAGAGATTTAACTGCCATACTACAATCTGTCTCTCTTAGGCATATACCATATCCTGAGATCATGGTACATCGATAGAAGTTACAGATTGTGTATGCAAAATCAAAACTTCGATCAGAAAAATAACTTGAAAGATATATGAAAGAAGTGCATGTTTTTATTGCATAAAAATCAAGAATAAAAGAAAGATAGAACCTGGCTATATGCTTCATCATTATCCCAAGTTGAAGGAATCTAGTTGCACATTGCTGCTACCAGAATTCCCTTCATAATTTTTCTCTCCCATGCCTAAATATAATGATCTAAATAAAAGAAAAATAAAAGAACTTTGAAGAAAACTCTTCTCTCCTGACTACTGCCTGGGATCCTTCTTTTATAGAGCTTGTTTAGGCTTCCTTCTAGTCAAAGTTGGAGTCAATCAGGTTCAAGATCATTAAGATATCGTGAGAAAACTCCTCAACCATTCGTTTTATATCACCTGCCTTAATTTGCATGAGAATCATGCAAAATTATCTCTTTCTTCCTTTTTGGGCAAACAGAGTCATGATTTGAGTGTCGTATGTATCGTTGGACTCCAAAAAATCGAGCTCTTTCTATCTATAGGCTCCTTCTCTACAAATATCCATAAAAATTATCAATTCTTAATAAATTTAAAGTAATTAATATTTATTTTAATGATTAAATTAAGATAATAAATAAACTTATCATACCCCCAACTTAATCATTACTAGTCCCTTAGCAATGTAATTAAATAAAATTATGTGTCACTAAGATTCACTTTTGCAAAATTAAATCTAGGCTTAAGGTTGAAAGAAGCTAGCCAGTATCATTAAGTATTGAGTTTTTGAAGTAAATTTTGCAGTCAGAACTATTAGAAACTTTCTTAAAGTTAATCTATAAATCTACATCACTTGTGTTATGATAGCTAACTTAGCATTTTGGTACTAGCTTGTAAGGAACAATGGTATCTTCGCTTATCACTTACTTTGGTCAATTTTCTATATATCATCAAATTAAGCACATGACTTGAGGTAACTTTCACACTGCCTGACATATATTAATTTTTTATTTTTTTAGCGATATCTTCACACTGCCTACTTTTTGATGCGAACAACAATGCTTACTTAGACGAAGGTGCCCAGTTACTCGATGAAAAACCAATGTTTAGACTTACTTTATATATATATATATATATATATATATATTAGGCATGTAGCTCTTTTTTTAAATTCAAGTTTTTCTCATTAGGCTGTATATCAATTATTAATTTTTAATAATGATTGAATCTTTAATTGACCTTACAACTAATAACTAGTTTACCTCATAAGTGTGCATGTGCAATGAAAGTGCTAATAACCTTTAGATGACCTAAGTAAGCGGCTAAAATTCTGACAGCTAGTCTACTCCTTGGCTCGCTACAGTAATTAGCCAATACTTTCTAACTCTATTATATTTTTCTAATCGATTTTGCTCAAGAATTTCTTTCATGGCACATAATTTATAAAAATAATTTAAAATTTTTAAAAATTGCCAAGATATTTTCAAATATTTTTGAAAAAGGTTTTCTTACCCCCAACTTAATTTCATTATCCTCAATGGAGTAAGAAAGAATAAAATAAGAAGAAATATCACCTGGATAGATATGCCTCGTGTAATGTTAGGAGTGACCGTACGAGCAGTCTCTTATTCTTTGAAATAAGAATCACGAAAATAAAGATCAGAACATAAAAATTTTGGGTTGTCTCCCAAAAAGCGCTAAGTTTACCGTCTTCAGCCAGACATCATGGCTCATTTTGATTACCATTGTCAAGAAGTTTGATGATCTCTTTCCTTACTACTTCCTTCATGGTTGGTTTAAGTTTTCTTTGGAGGTCTCTTATAGGCTTGGCTTTCTTCCTTAAGTGAATCCTATGTTAAACGATCGGGAGGCTAATTTCTTTTATGTTAGCCATGGTCCATCATAATGCTTTTTATTCTCATTCAATAGTTTTTCTTCTTGTGAGGGTCTAGATCGATTGAAATAATCACAGGTAGAATTTCTGATGGACCTAATATGCATAGTTGAGATGTTGAAAAGTGATTTCAGTTCTAATTTGGGTACTTTCTTTATTGATGGTTTGGGTTCGGATACTTTCTCTAGTGATTCAGTTGAAAGTTTTCATCTTAATTTTTCATCAATTATAGCAACCTCATTAATTTGCTCCCCATCTTGATTTATGCAGATTTTAGGTCAAACTCTTCGTCACTAAGATCAATTGGATCATAATCAGTATCCTGAGCATAATTTAAGTCGCATGTTTGATGTGTATTAGTAAGATTTAAAATATTAAGATCAATTGATATATTCCTAAAGAAAAGTTTTATTAATCAATTTCGGCAATTAATTAGGACATTAGCTGTGGCCAAAAATGGTCTAACTAAAATCATTGGGATGTAGCTCTTTGGGTTTGTCACCGATTCAGTTTCTAAAATTACAAAGTCCACCGGATAGATAAAGTCACCAACTTTGATCAATACATCCTCTACTATTCTCTTGGGTACTTTTAGAGAGTGATCTACTAGTTATAGGGTCATTTCGTAGGCTTTAGTTCTTCTAACCCTAGTTGCTCATATGTAGAGTATGACAATAGATTAACACTTGCCCCTAAGTCTAATAGAGCCCTATTTATGAGGATATTTCTCATAATACATAACATAGTGGGTGACCTTGGATCTTTGTATTTCACTAGTATGTGATTTAATAGGTAAGAGCTCATACTGGCTATCAGAAAGGCTCTCTTGGGCACATTGGTGGTCTTCTTATTGGTACAAAGATCCTTAAGAAATTTGGCATAGGCTGGGACCTGTTGCATCATGTCCAGTAAGGGGATGTTCACTTGAATTATGCTAAATTTGATTGAACTTAAGTCTATTTGGGAATGATCCTACAACCCTAATTTTTAGTTTATCTTCTTCTGATATGGGTTCAGCTGGTGGGTTGTGCATTACATTAGACTCTGATGCCTGTATTTCGGGCTGACCCAGCTCAATAAGTTATTCAAGTGGTAAAACTTCTAATTCTTCTTCTTCATATGTATCCACCTGGTTATCTTTTTATTTCCCAGATCTTAATGTATGAATAACACTTAGTTGGTTAATCTGAGCTTCTTGTTTTGATCCTTGGATGTTTAGGTTCCTAGGGCTAGCTTTGGACTAACTCGATGGCTTACCCCATTTTCTTTCACTGAATGTTGTGGCTAGTTGACCTATCTGGATTTCTAGTTTTACAATAGATTGTGTATGTGAGTGAAGGAGTTGAGTATTCTTTTTTAGCCCTGCAATGCTTGTAACACCTTCTCTTCGAAAGTAGGATCATGATTATTTGATAGAGGTTGAGGAGCACCTAGATATTGGGAATACGACATGCTTCTGAATTAGGTCTCCTAATGGTTATGCCTAATTGATATTGGACTGATGATAGGTTGGGGTTTTCATAAAAAAATTGAGTGATTTCGCCAGTTAGGATTGTAAATATTCGAATATGGATCATTTCTTGGTCTAGGAGCCATTCGGGTTTGGGCTTAGTGGGCTTGCTCCTAAACAAGCTCAGAAAATTGGTATGCGAGTGGACATTTACCTATAGAATGGGTCAGACTCGAACAGATTATACAAACCTTATGTAATTGAGTAGATGTGGAAGAGGTGTTTCCAACTTATAGAATTCGGTCAAATTTTGGAATAGTTCATCAATTTTAATATAGGTGTCTATAGACTAACCTATATAGTATATTTACCTCTCTTAGGTTTTATGAGAGGATCTTTATGGGTAACAGACATGTGTGCAAAAAATTTTTACTTATAGTTTTAAAAAGCTGCCATGCCACATGTTATTTTTTAGCATAAATATTCCTCCACATGAGGCATCCAACATTTATCAGTGCCTTTCTGACAATCCATCATAAAACATTAAACTAACTGTCATTTATGTATTGCATGGTACAGATATTTTCTAATTAATTCTTTTAATCTCTCCCATATTTCATGAAACATTTCTTCCTCGAACTAAAAAAAACCGGTTATGGCTTTTTTTGATTTGATTTGTTTTTCCTGTAGGAAAGTATTTCTTAAGAAATTCCCTCTGAAGTTGGTCCCAAGTTAAATTTATAATAGTGTCTAGTGAATTTAACTAATACTTGGCTTTATCTTTTAGAAAGAAAGGGAACAACTTAAGCCTAAGTGCCTCATCGAAGAAATTTTGAATCTTGATAGTTGAACAAATTTTTAAGAATTCATCTAAGTGTTTGTAGGGATCTTCATTTGTAAATCCATGGAAAGCTAGTAACATTTGGATTACACTAGACTTAATTTCATATTAGACAGCCTCTACTGGGGGTACTTGTATGCATGGTGAATATGTATATTGTGAAGGGGCAAAGTACTCCTTCAATTGACGTGGTAGATTATTTTCTTGATTAAGATCCATAATGCGTGCTCTGTTTGCTCTACAAGTTCTTCCTATTTCAGGATTTAAGGGTATGAGGTTGGGTTGTAACAATCGGCGACCAAGCTTATACTTTACCAATACACTCTAAAGCAAACAGTAATTCAGTTCTCTTTTTTTTAACTAATGTAATAGAAGAGAAATGAGAAGATTCTAAAGAAAATATCCTAAAAGATTCCTAAAACTAAGAGCAATGAAGAATAATTTAGTTAGGGTTTAATAATTATTAGAAATCAAGTTAACAAAGATTGGACTCTCTACTCTAGGCTTAACCTAGATCTAGACAGCTCCTAACTTTCATGACCGCCTTGGAGCCCTCCAAGTCAAAAATTAGCTGATCAACTAGCCAATTAAGGGTAAGATTAGTGGGGTCCCCCAGTTGCTTACTAGGTAAGCGAATAGAACCAATTAAATAATTACTTTTCTTTCCTTTTCTAGACACCAGTTAATCAGTCAATTCCGTTCTGGTCTAACTCTTTTGGATGCCTTGTCCTATTAAGCTTGAGTTCCTTAGGGGCTGACACCTAGTTAATTTTAGTGTTAAAGGCTTGAGTTAATACAAAATGAAAGATATGGTTTGTGGGCCAAAAAAGGATGATCAACTCTTCATCTTATCTTGATTAAGGGTTTGCGCTCTTAAAGTTAATTATGAAAATGCTATGCAACAAGCAGATGCTAAGCTCTTAAAGTTATCAAACAAAATTAATTTAATTATTTTTTTTAGATTTTTATGATTAAGTTGCTAATTTTCTAATAAATTATGAGATGTCAATGAAAAAATTTTAAGTTTTACATAAAATAAATTTACCTAAGTCAACTAAGCATAGAAATAAAATAATTATTTTATTTTTTTTTTATTTATTTATTTATTTATTTTTATTTTCTTAAATTAATTATGTTTAATGGAAAGTGTCTTAGGGTTTTCTTTTGGTTCTTTTAGGTAAGTTAATTAAAAGAAAAAGTTGATTAGGTTAAAAATGGATTTGTGATAAGAAGGAAAGTAATTTTTTTAAGTTAAAAAATAAAAAAATCTAATAATTAAAGTAACTCAAAAAATAATAAGCTAAAGAGAGCAATAACTATTCAATAAAAAAGATTTTGTTTACTCTTTTTTTTATATAAAAGAATGAATAATAATGAAATAATAAAAAATAAAAATAAATTAATAAAAAAAATTATGATACTTTTTTGTATTTTTAATTTTTTTTCTTGTGAACTAATCGTGCCTAGATCCTCGATAATGGCGCTAAAATTTGATCGCTATCATTGGCAGTCGAAAATAAAACCTACATACTACTATAGCTAGTGGTGAATCGGAATCGTATCCTCAGGGATCAAGGGAATTATTTTATAAAAAAAATTTATATGTAGAGGATTATATTAAGAATAGTGGTTATTAAAAGATAACAACTAATTAATTAACGAAATTAAAATAATAGGAGAAGCAATCTAGGAATCCGAATCCATAAATCACCATGCAAACTGGTTTTATCTTCTTTTTTTATGTTGCACTAGCTAATTTTTGCAAATTTAAGTTTAGAATAATTTATCTCTTGTTAGGCATGTACCGTATTAGGAGATCACGATATGTCATTTTAGAGTATAAACTATCTAATTATTTGCAAAGTTAGAGGTCTAAACTATCATATTACAATTTGTCTCTCTTAGACATGTACCATATCCTAAGATCACGGTATGTCGATAGAGGGTACAGGCCATGTATGTTAGATCAAAACCTCGATCAAAAGAATAACTTGAAAAATATATGAAAGAAGAGCATGTTTTTATTACATAAAAATCAAGAACAAAAAGAAAGATAGAACATGATTACATACTTCATCATCATCCCAAGTTGAAGGAATCTAACCACGCATTGCTTCTGCTAGCATCCTCTCCATAATTTTTCTCTCCTAGGCCTAAATACAATGATCTAAAAGAAAAATAAAAAGATCTTTGAAAAAAACTCTACTCCTGTGATGCCCCTCCCAATTGTCCCACATCGGATAATTGGGAGTTGGTTAAGTGGTTTATATGTAGTAAAGTAAGAAGGACAAGGCATCAAATGGATCCCTTTTTGGCTGTGGTGGCCCAAGTTGGTGTGGACCTTGTCCGTCTTACTTTCTTGTAACGAAACGGGCCCATGGGCCCGGGTCGTTACAATATGGTATCAGAGCCATGCACTAGTCGGAAGTGCAGGAGCTAAGTGCCACACAGGGCAAAGTGCTACATCCATAGGGGATGGGAGCCACATCTTGAACCTGTGGGGGCCACCTCTAGAATCCTGCCTGCCTGGTGGTTGTAATCAATTGCCCCTGACAACGAGGACGTCGCCTCTGTAAGGAAAATAGATTGTGATGCCCCTCCCAATAGTCCCACATTGGGAAATTAGGAATTGGTTGAGTGGTTTATAACCAGTTAAGCAAGAAGGACAAGGCACCAATTAGATCCCTTTTTAGGCTGTGGTGGCCCAAGTTGGTGTGGACCCACGGGCCTGTTTCATTACAAGAAAGCAAGACGGACAAGGTCCACACCAACTTGGGCCACCACAACCCAAAAAGGGATCCAATTGGTTGCCTTATCCTTCTTGCTTAACCGGTTATAAACCACTCAACCAATTCCTAATTTCCCAATGTGGGACTATTGGGAGGGGCATCACAATCTACCCCCCTTACAGAGGTGACGTCCTCGTTGTCAGGGGCAATTGATCACAACCACCAGGCAGGCAGGATTCTAGAGGTGGCCCCCACAGGTTCAAGAGGTGGCTTCCATCCCCCATGGATGTAGCACTTTGCCCTATGTGGCACTTAGCTCCTGCACTTTCGACTGGTGCATGGCTCTGATACCATATTGTAACGACTCAGGCCCACGGGCCCATTTCGTTACAAGAAAGCAAGACGGACAAGGTCCACACCAACTTGGGCCACCACAGCCCAAAAAGGGATCCATTTGGTGCCTTGTCCTTCTTACTTTACTACATATAAACCACTTAACCAACTCCCAATTATCCGATGTGGGACAATTGGGAGGGGCATCACAATCTACCCCCCTTAACAGAGGCGACGTCCTCATCGTCAGGGGTAATTGATCACAACCACCAGGCAGGCAGGATTCTAGAGGTGGCCCCCACAGGTTCAAGAGGTGGCTCCCATCCCCCATGGATGTAGCACTTTGTCCTGTGTGGCACTTAGCTCCTGCACTTCCGACTGGTGCGTGGCTCTGATACCATATTGTAACGATCCAGGCCCATGGGCCTATTTTATTACAAGAAAGCAAGACGAACAAGATCCACACCAACTTGAGCCACCACAGCCCAAAAAGGGATCCATTTGGTGCCTTGTCCTTCTTACTTTACTACATATAAACCACTTAACAAATTCCCAATTATCCGATGTGGGACAATTGGGAGGGGCATCACAATCTACCCCCCTTATAGAGGCGACGTCCTCGTCGCCAGGGGCAATTGATCACAACCACCAGGCAGGCAGGATTCTAGAGGTGGCCCCCACATGTTCAAGAGGTGGCTTTCATCCCCCACGGATGTAGTACTTTGCCATGTGTGGCACTTAGCTCCTGCACTTTCGACTGGTGCGAGGCTCTGATACTATATTGTAACGATCCGGGCCCACGGGCCCATTTCATTACAAGAAAGCAAGACGGACAAGGTCAACACCAACTTGGGCCACCACAGCCCAAAAAGGGATCCAATTGGTGCCTTGTCCTTCTTGCTTAACCGGTTATAAACCACTCAACCAATTCCTAATTTCTCAATGTGGGACTATTGGGAGGGGCATCACAATCTACCCCCCTTACAGAGGCGACGTCCTCGTTGTCAGGGGCAATTGATCACAACCACCAGGCAGGCAGGATTCTAGAGGTGGCCCCCATAGGTTCAAGAGGTGGCTCCCATCCCCCATGGATGTAGCACTTTGCCCTGTGTGGCACTTAGCTCCTGCACTTTCGACTGATGCATGGCTCTGATACCATATTGTAACGACCCGGGCCCACGGCCCCGTTTCGTTACAAGAAAGCAAGACGGACAAGGTCCACACCAACTTGGGCCACCACAGCCCAAAAGGGATCCATTTGGTGCCTTGTCCTTCTTACTTTACTACATATAAACCACTTAACCAACTTCCAATTATCCGATGTGGGACAATTGGGAGGGGCATCACAATCTACCCCCCTTAACAGAGGCGACGTCCTCATCGCCAGTGGTAATTGATCACAACCACCAGGCAGGCAGGATTCTAGAGGTGGCCCCCACTGGTTCAAGAGGTGGCTCCCATCCCCCATGGATGTAGTACTTTGTCCTGTGTGGCACTTAGCTCCTGCACTTTCGACTGGTGTGTGGCTCTGATACCATATTGTAACGACCGGGCCCATGGGACTGTTTCGTTACAAGAAAGCAAGACGGACAAGGTCCACACCAAATTGGGCCACCACAGCCCAAAAAGGGATCCATTTGGTGCCTTGTCCTTCTTACTTTACTACATATAAACCACTTAACCAACTCCCAATTATCCGATGTGGGACAATTGGGAGGGGCATCACAATCTTCCCCCCTTATAGAGGCGACATCCTCGTTGCCAGGGGCAATTGATCACAACCACCAGGCAGGCAAGATTCTAGAGGTGGCCCCCACAGGTTCAAGAGGTGGCTCCCATCCCCCATGGATGTAGGCACTTTGCCCTGTGTGGCACCTAGCTCCTGCACTTCCGACTAGTGCGAGGCTCTGATACCATATTGTAACGACCCGAGCCCACGGGCCCATTTCGTTACAAGAAAGCAAGACGGACATGGTCAACACCAACTTGGGCCATCACAGCCCAAAAAGGGATCCAATTGGTGCCTTGTCCTTCTTACTTTACTACATATAAACCACTTAACCAACTCCCAATTATCCGATGTGGGACAATTGGGAGGGGCATCACAATCTACTCCCCTTATAGAGGCGACGTCCTCGTCGCCAGGGGTAATTGATCACAACCATCAGGCAGGCAGGATTCTAGAGGTGGCCCCCACAGGTTCAAGAGGTGGCTCCCATCCCCCATGGATGTAGCACTTTGTCCTGTGTGGCACTTAGCTCCTGCACTTTCGACTGGTGCGTGGCTCTGATACCATATTGTAACGACCCGGGCCCACGGGCCTGTTTCGTTACAAGAAAGCAAGACGGACAAGGTCCACACCAACTTGAGCCACCATAGCCCAAAAAGGGATCCAATTGGTGCCTTGTCCTTCTTGCTTAACCGGTTATAAACCACTCAACCAATTCCTAATTTCCCAGTGTGGGACTATTGGGAGGGGCATCACAATCTACCCCCCTTACAGAGGCGACGTCCTCGTTGTCAGGGGCAATTGATCACAACCACCAGGCAAGCAGGATTCTAGAGGTGGCCCCCACAGGTTCAAGAGGTGGCTCCCATCTCCCATGGATGTAGCACTTTTCCTTGTGTGGCACTTAGCTCTTGCACTTCCGACTGGTGCATGGCTCTGATACCACTAAAGCTGTCGCGCCCTAGTCCCAAAATTTGAGCTAGGATGACAACCCGCCGCATGCCAGGCATGCAAGGCGTCTCGAACTTCATCACATAAATCAATATAAAGCAAAATTCACATCCATGATTTATTACAAACCATAATTATCAGTCTTGGGCTACCTGCCCTACACACAAGCAAATCTGAACTAAATCAATATAATGAAACTAAGTCTATTTAATAGAAGCTCCTTCTATCCCAATTATCCTTCTTCATTCCTGAGGCTCTGAAAAACATTGTGAGAATTCTATGAGCTCACACTCAATAAGTAAGCCTAATATAATTTCAAAATTTTATTTATCATGCTATCAACAGGTTCATGTCATCAGATCAATTAATTTGAAACTTAATTCACTAATAATTACGAGAATGTATGTGATGTAAACAAAACATTGTTTATACTATCATTATGTTTCTTTATGTTTCCCACGGCCCTACAACACATTTTGTATATCACTCTTAAATATCCCCTAAGAGGAAGGGTCATGGTACCATTATTCTGTCATCTGTCATGTGATAATCTGTCATGTGATAATCTGTCATGTGAGAACCTGTCATATGATAATCTGTCATGTGAGAACCTGTCATGTGATAATCTGTCATGTGAGAACCGCGGCGACACATAAAGTTTTTCTATCATTATCATAATTACATATTATCATAGTAACAACATGATTTTGCAAAAATTAACATAATTACATTTAACTGTAAGTTCACAGTTTACAAATTAAATAATTTATAAAATTATAATACTTGACTTACTTACCTCAGTACGCAAATTCTAATTGATAACTCAGCTAATTGGATACCTGGGAACCTACAGTATCATTTTTTATTATTAAATTTCTAAAATCTGAATTATAAAATAATTCTTAAACTCTATCCAAACCACTTCATGGGCCCAACTTTGGGTTCGATTATCTCTCAATGTATACACCCAAATAGGGAAACAAAATTATCCCCAGAAACTAGAATCAATCCTGATTCGGGCCATATAATTATTTTGCCAATCTCGGCCCATTATAGGGCCCAACACCCTACCCAAAAGGGCTCCAGAAATGGCCTAACATGGCCCAAAGATTGGACGACCCAAACAGCCCAAAAATTCCTATCACCCAGCTCCTCTTGCCGTGAGCCTTTTCTGGAAACCTCCTCACGTTCCCACATGTAACGGTTAGAATTAATTTTCTAAAGCCCCTCCACTCTCACGTACCTCTTCCATGGAATTTCCACCCGCTTCTTGTCTCTAACTTTTCCAGGTAATAATATCAACCTTCAGCTCTCGTTGCAAACGTTGAAGGCAAAGATACTACTGTTACTGTGTGTGAGTCAATGGACCGCTCCATTGGCCGACATCGCAGCATTGCAGCTGAGTAGCGTACGTGGAGGCAGCTGGATGTCGTTCGATCGTCTGTAGGAACTCCTCAATGGCTCTGATCGTACCTTCTCGTTCTCCTCCTACTCGCCCGAGGTGGAGACTAGAAGATGCCTTCAATCCTTCGTTGGATGCCTTCGTTGGATTGATTTCATTCCCTTCCCGCAGACCTCTGCCCTTTAATTTATAGGTGCAGCCACCGCCTTATCCAAAGCTTCTCCCATCCTTATCCATATCCCATGCACCGCCTCAAATAACCCACCGCCCAATCTCTTCCAAAGCTTATCCTTTGATGGCCGTTTGAATAGGCCGATGAAGGGATTAAATTGCAGCTGAAATTGACGCCTCAATCTTCATCCAAAAGTCCAACGGTGATTTTAGATAATGGCTAAGTAACGCCCCCAAAATCTATCCATATCTTGTGTTAGTTGCTTTTAGGATAATGACTGATTTATCCCTTCAAAACTGCTGGCTGGAAGGGATGTAGACTCCTCAAATCAAGGGATTTGGGACCCAATTAGTTACAAGGTATTTGAAAATACAATCGTCTCCTCATATCAAGGGATTTGGGACTCCATTAGTTACGAGATATTTGAAAATACAATCGTCAGGCGTTATCTATTCCAGGAATATCGCGATTAAGTTTCGCGATCAGGTAATCACATCTCGGGGGTTTGAAATTCAAACACTCGCATAACTCCGATCTCGCGATCAACTCTCACGAGCAGTTAATGAAATCCGGGGGATTACACCTCCCCTGACTACTGCATAAGGTCCTTTTTTATAGAGCTTATTTAGGGCTTCCTTTCAATCAAAGTTAGAGTCAATCAGGTTCAAGATCGTTCAGATATCATGAAAAAACTCCTCAACCGTCTATTTTATATCACCTGCCTTAGTTTGCACTGAGAATCATGTGAAATCATCTCTTCTTCCTTTTCGAGTAAACAAAGTCTCGATTTGAGTGTTGTCTGTATTATTGGACTCCAAAAATTGAGCTTTTTTCATCCATAGGCTTTTTTTATGTAAACATCCATAAAAAGTATTAATTTTTAATAAATTTAAAGTAATTAATATTTATTTTAATGGTTAAATTGGAATAATAAATAGACTTATCAACTTGTAACTCAAGTTCACCTATTACCATTTAATTTTTACTCGATTTTTTTGGCCATGTGATAGGTTAATTGGACCAGTAAGTGGCTTGAGGCATTACAAATGGTATTAGAGCTGATTTGAGTGTGCAAAAATTGATGGGCATGAGAAAATGGCTACTTATGGACGGTGATTGAGTGTTGCCATAGCGTAAAACCATCTTAGCAACATCAACAACCCAACTCGGGGCAGATTCTAGCTAAGTGGGGAGATTGTAATACTCCAAGAGTAGTCTTACATTGGATGAGAAAGAAATATGCTATGTGCTTATAACTCAAGTTCACTTACTACCCATCACGTAATTTTGACCCGCTAACAGGTTAATTGGGCCAGCATATGGGCTGGGGCATTGCAGGGCATGTGATTACCCTTTTTCATTCTTTACTAATCGAAGGCTTCATTACGAACTCCCCTTCTACATGCTTCATAGGAGCTTGGAAACAAATGAGAGCCACAACCCTCTAGCCTTGCACCCTCCTCCTCGAGCAATGTAGCGTATGGGATGGTTGGGCATTTCCATACCATTGGTTGCTTGAATCTTATGACAACAAATGGTTTTCCTCTCCTATCTTAGCCTTGGGTGGGTTGGACTCGGTCTGATCAACAAGAACCTTAGTCCTCGCCTTCTTCCATACCCCCTTGCCCTCATTCATGTGATGATGATCGCCAACCATCTACAACAACAAGGGGAAGCCATCCATCTTACCATTGATAGATCTTGTTGGGATAAGCCCAGGGCTAGACTATGGACTAGATTTTTTGAACCTTTGGATTCTCCAAAAGAAGGCTCTTATCCTATTGCTAGCTCATTGCAAGCATGATCTTGTGATGTGGCTCCTCAATGCTCATGGAACCTTATCCTAACCGGCATCAAAACTAACCTCAAATTCATAAAAATTTAAAATTTCTAGATGAAATTCTCCATTATTGATATAGGTAGACATCCTTTTTAGCCCAAAAGAGTGAATCTAGTTTGAATGGTGGCTATAAGTAAGAATCTCTTTTTTGTATGGTGCGTATGAAAATTGATTCTATTCGCATATTTCTTATTATGATATATATATATATATATATATATATATCTCTCATTATAATATATATATGTATGAGACATGTAGATATATATATATATATATATATATATATATATATGACATACGTAATCTATAAGATGGAATACATGCAGAATCTTACATTACTTGTAATGCATGTTTAAATAAACCTAATGATATAAATAATTCAATGGAATTAGTAATAGTAGATACTGGACTAAACGTATATTCTTACTATCTCAAAGGCAGATCTAGTTATTTTAGCTATCTTAAGGGTAGAGTTAGTTATTCTGGCTATCTTAAGGGCAAGTCTAATTGTTCTAATTATTTCAGTGGTAGGCCTAATTTTTTGGTTGTTCTTGGAACATACCTAGTTTTCTAACTATTTTTCGAGCATGTTTGGTTATTCAGTCTTACACACCATATAATTAAAAATAAACATATAAAAGAAATGATAGGAGTAGCCCTAATTAAAAATAAAATAAGAGAAAATCGATTGCGGTGGTTTGGACATATACAACGTAGACCTTTAGATGCTCCAGTTAGAATGAGTGATCTTTTAACAATCTATGGTAAGGATAGAGGTAGAGGTAGACATAAACTAACATGGATGAAAATAATTAAAAAAGATATAACTATTTATAATTTGAATATCTACTTGGTCCTAAATAGAGCAGAGTGGAGGAAGCATATTTATGTAGCCGACCCCATGTAGTTGGAAAAAGGCTTAGATGAGTTGAGTTGAGTTTGGTTATTCCATCATTACAAATGGCATCAGAGTCGACCCAAGTATGCGAAAGTTGGTGAGCATCAAGAAATGGCAACCTCTGGGAAGGTGGTAGAGTTTCGCCATGGCGTTGAGCCACTTTTGCAGTACCAATGATATTACTTAGAATATATTCCGGCTAGATTATGGTGTGCGATGAGGATATTGTATTATAAGAAAAAGATTATAATATCTTAAAAATAATCTCACATTGAATGAGAAAGAAATATATTATGTGCTTATAACTCAAGTTCACTTGCTACCAATTAATTTTTACTTGAGTTTTAAGCATATGATTTCATTTTGCTAGCAAGTTAATTAGGCCAACAAGTGGGCTTGGAGCATTAGAGGGTGTATGATTACCCTTCTTCCCTCACTAGTCAAAAACTTCATTATAATTTTTTTTTTCACATGCTTCATAGGAGCTTGGAAATAAATGGGAGTTGCAACCCTCACACCTCACAATCCCCCCAAACTTCCTTAAGCGATGCAGCCTATTGGATGGTTTAGACATTTCCATACCATTGGTTGCCCAAATCTTATGACAATAGAGGATTTCTCTCTCCTATCTTGGCCTTATACCATCGGTTGGATGGTTGGACTCGTCTAATTAATAAGGACCTTAGCCCTCACCTTCTTCCATAGCCTCTTGCCCTTATCCATGTGATGATGATGGCCAGCCATCAACAATAGCAAGGGGAAGCCATCCATCATTGATGGATCTTGTTGGGCCAAGCCTAGGGCTAGACCATGGGCTAGATTATTTGAACCTTCGAATTCTCAAAAAGGAGGCTTTTCTCCTATTGCTAGCTAATTGTAAGCATGACCTTATGATGCAGCTCCTCAATGCCCTCGAACCTTACCCCACCGACCATGAATTTATTAACCTCTATCCTAGGCCTTGAGCCTATATGCTGGACCACAAAACTAACATCAAATTCATACAAATTTAAAATTTCTAAATGAAATTCTCCATTAATGATGTAGGTAGACATCCTTGTTAGTCCAAGAGAGTGAATCTAGTTTGACTGGTGGATATAGATAAGAATATCCTTTTTGTATAGTATGGTTGAAAATTGATCCTGCTCTCATATTTCTTATTATGATATATACTTCTTTTCATGTATGATGTATTTTGTATGTAATCTCATGATGATAGAAAATTGATATATATATATATATATATATATATATATATATATATATATATATATATATATATATATATGATGTACATAATCTATGAGTTGGAATGCATGCAGAGTATTACATTACTTGTCATGTATTATTAAATAAATCTAATTTCATAAATAATTCAATAGTATTAGTAATAGTAGAGTTAGTTATTCCGGGCAGACCTAATTATTCTAGCTATTTCAGTGGTAAGCCTTTTTATCTTGGCTATTCTTGGAACATGCCTAGTTATTCTAATTATTTTTCTGAGTATTCTAGCTATCTAATTAGTGTCAAGCTTGATTATTCTAACTATCCTAGGGGCGGGCCTCATTGTTCTAATTGTTTTAATAACAAGCTTGATTGTTCTGGCTATTTCGAGATAGGTCTGATTACCTACTATGTATTAATGCATAGCTACAACTAGTTGAATATCTTGTCAAATACAAGTTATGAAACTATTTGGTAATATGATAGGATGAGAATATTATGACTATGATTATATCGGTATGTTTACTATTAATCCTAGATGTTGAAGTTTACTGTCAGTAATTGCATAATTAATAATATTATCTATTGCTAAAATTTATTTAGTTACAGTGGGTGTATTATATTGAAGCATGTTGAAATTTATTGGGCATATTTACTAATGCTATAAGATGAACATGACCTCAAAGTAAGCTAATCTTAGATAAGTTATTTTTGAAAATAATATTAACAATGTTGAGATATACTTTTTTTTAGTATTATATTAAATTATTGCATGTCATGACATGATGCATTTACATGAATAAAATTATTTTAAATTTTAATTATTTTTTATCTAAAATAATTAAAAGTGAATTAAATAATTTTAGAACAGTTAAATCTTCAGCCACCTAAAACTAAAGAGGTTGAAAGAAAGAGGTTTTTTTTTTTAGTAATCAAGTTCACATCAATCCGTTGATTCACGACATCTGATCTATCCTTCGGGGTGTGCATAGAGCCCAGATCCGTCATATCTACCGTAAAGCCAACTCTGCGGCTGATTGGATGACGGCCTCTGTGGTCCATCATACTGGATTTTGAATTTGAAATCAGGATGATCCTTGCTCCCTTATCTTAAACAAATTTTGTACTCTTATTTATTGGGCTGACTTGTATAGATTAGTGTGATCATCCATTTGTACCAAAAAAAAGTTTGCTCCATGCTATTTATATTTCATTAATATATTTTTAATTTTTAATTTATTTATTATTAACAATAGCATTATTTATTATTTACCATTATTCAAATATTAAGTAAATAATTAATATTAAAATATTTTTCTAGTAAATAATCAATAGTATTAAAATATTATTACTTACTATAAGTAATAAATAATATCAAATAACTAATCATATTATTTTAAAAAGTAAAATAATATGTTATTATTATTATTATATTATTATATATAAAATATAAATCTACTAATCAAATTATGCCAAGAATTAGGACGTCCCTTTGAGTGTTGACTTAATTCTGAATAGAGTAGAGTGGAGGAAGCAGATTTATGTAGTTGATCCCATATAGTTGAGAAAAGGCTTACATGAGTTAACTTGGGTTGAGTTGAGTTGAGTTGAATATGATACTAATATTAATGGTATCGTTACTAATTATAATAGCATAATAATATTATCTAGATATCAAAGAAAATTACTAGTAACATAACATCATTTTATTAAACTTTTGGAACAATAATTTTCTATCATTCACTTCCAAAGAAATATTTTTTAAAAAATCACTTCACAAAAATGTTCTCTTTTTATTTCCATCAATTAAAGGTGCCACATTCTAGATATAAAAAATAATAATAAAAAAATAACTTTGAGGATTTTTTTCCCACGAAACCGCCTTGCTTTAGCGCCCTCCCACCTCGCTGCGTTCTTTCTGATCTCTTCTCGACCGCCGATAGAGTACTGCATATTTTTGCCGTTTCGGAAACAGAGGGAGGGAGGAAGCGAAAGGAGGCGGCCATGGCGGCGAACGCGGCGGACGTGGAGGTGGTGGACTTCGAGCCGGACGACGACGATCTCATGGACGAGGACGGCGGCGCCGACGTCGACGCCGCCCCCGCGGCCCCTCCCCACCCTAAGCTCCGCTCCACCATCACTGGCGGCGATTCCTCCGCCGGCCCCAAGAAGACCAAGGGCCGCGGCTTCCGGGAGGAGGCTACCGCTGCGGAGCGCAACAACCGCTTCGCCGGCAGGGACTTCGAGTCGCTCGACTCCGACGGCGGCCCCGGCCCCCAACGATGTTAGTCCTCCTCTCCCTTTGATCTTTTCCTCTCTATTTCTAGGGTCTTCTAGGCGGTATCGTTTTAGGGTTTCTCCATACGTGCTTATGTGCCGACATCTTCTCTCTGGATTTGGGCGCCTTTAGATTAGGTTTTCTGGTTCGTGCGCGGCCTTTTCTTATAGATCTTTAGCTTTGGAAACCGAAAGCTCTGGGATCTGTTCTTTCGCACAAGTTCGGTGAGGTTTCGGTGTGATTTACTTGGCAGTTGAAATATCAAAGCTTGTTGTTTTGATACTTTGGAGCAACAAATGAAACTAAGAAGATGGATGGTTATGAAGTGATGTGAGCTCGTTTCAGTTGATAATACTGGGGTCTGTACGTTGCAGCGAATATTTGTTGTTTGTTAAACAATGCGAACTAAAGAGAGATGATGTGAATAACAAAATTTGCCTTGGCCATCTTCACATCGATGTCAGTTAGCCATGGCTTTTGTGCATTAGG
This sequence comes from Calamus simplicifolius, assembly GCA_900491605.1. Taxonomy (NCBI): domain Eukaryota; kingdom Viridiplantae; phylum Streptophyta; class Magnoliopsida; order Arecales; family Arecaceae; genus Calamus; species Calamus simplicifolius. The sequence continues at coordinate 1,308,204 of UESW01004009.1, forward strand.
TTTCTTTATGGAATAAAAAATTAGGAAGGAATGGTTTACACTAATTTTATGCAAAAAAAATTTGATGGATTCAGTAGAAATCTGTTGAAGCTGAAGCTCTGTTCTATGAATTTGGTCTTATTCTACTTTGCTTTGAGTATAATTCTCTTTTGGGTTGAAAGATGGGGAAATGATTTATGATCTTAAGGTCTTTGTAGAATTGGATCAGCCACACCTTTTGTAAATCTGCAGTAATTCTTTTTTGCTTTCAGAATTTGGGGAGTTCATTGTTATAAGGAGAAGCAGAAGTTTGGAGTTTTACTTTTCTAGTGTCGAATCAAGAAACTAAGAGCCTGTTTGATATTGCTTTTGCTTTTTGAAATGAACTAGGCTGAACAACATGATGAAGCCCTTTAGTCTTTTGAAACTGTTTCTAAATTCTTTGGATCTTTTGGAAGAAAATATTTATTGCTTTCAGAAAAGTGAGAAAATAGAACCTAGAAATACCATGAGTTTTTGCAAATGCTATCTTTCAACATCAATCACCATGCAATATTCCTCTAATTTGTAGAGGAGTAAAAACATACAACAATAATGATGCCAAACAAGCCCTAATCTTTTTAAAGTCAAAATGATCTGCACTAATAGTAAGTAATATGCCCTTTAGTACAGTCAACATCTTGCAAAGTGATCCTGCGTGAGAGCGCAAAAGTGATCCTGCGTGAGAGTGACTTGCGCTTGCTAAAATTATGGAGTTTGCTTTCTTGATGATTTCTGATAGTTAGCATTCCTTTTATCTGGTTGACGTGTATCTTTTATGGAATTAACTAATTCCATTAGTTAAATTATCAAAGTAGGAATATACATGATTTGGATGGTTTTTGCAACAGGACAAAATTTTAAATTTCATGGAAACATATTTTGTTTTTGTGTTGTTTAAGATGTTGGAGATAGAAGTTTCTTAACATTGATGGGAACTTATGCATAGATAAAGTCAGCCTCAAAAGTGTAGAAATGATCAAAAAGTCAATGTTGATAAAACTGGTTGCCAATTAGCACATTCTCTTATTGTTGGTTCTCCATCTATATTATTGCATGGCAAAATCAAAGTTTTTCTATTAATGAAAATAGCTTGTTAAAAAAGCATCAAAATTAGATAATTGAATAAGTGAAGCGTTCATTCTATTAAGTAATTATCTTACATTGAAGCTCTCCTGAGATGCATAAAAATTTGTGCATAGACCAAATTAGAGTGTTTGACTTTTTAGCGAGAATTATTCATGTGCCCATGTCCATGTGACATATATCAAAAGTGGTGCTTTCTGCAAAAGACATTGGATACATGCATTAATGTTTTTGGTTGATAATTGTTGAAAAAATTTAGATGAAGCTCGCATCTCTTTTGATTGGTACATATAAAAGAAGTGAAGTTTTTTAAGAGCTTAGTGGAAAAATGCAAAGTGGGGGCCTGTTAAATTGTTCTTTGGATCAATTTAAATGTAGATTCAAGATTGATAAAATTAAGAAAATCATTTTCACCGGATGAATAATTTTCTTTTTGTATTAGATTTCTTTTTTGCAGAATAGTTGTCTGCAGAGTCACTTCCAACCTATGTAGTCATACTAGATTCCCAAGTTTTATATGCAGCAGGAAAAATTCTCATGGAGAGATACCAAAAACAAGGTTTGCATAGGGAATGATCATGTTTGCATTTTGTCTTCAGCTTCAGCTGTCATCACACTATAATAAATCTTATAATGGTGAGAAACACCAATTATAATATCTTCAATGCGAGATAATGGTCCCTTTTAGTAACTTCATCCCTGTTAAATTAGTGGACTAGAGGATTTGTGCGAATATTTCACCAAAATGTAATAAAAAGATGCATACATCCACTGTAGTGAACAAAAGGAATATGTGGAAGATATTGGTCCAAATAAGATATTTTCAAAAGATTTCGGGACTTTTTATCATACTCTCAAAAATCATATCATAATCAAGTAGTTCCATGATCTTGTATTATTTAAGGGTAATTTAATTTTGGCTATTTATTGCTGTTGTCATGATCAACCACCAGCAGCTTGGCCTTGTCATCATTACATTATTCCTAGCATTTTCGATCAAAATGGGGTTGGGTATAAAGCACGGCTCTAAGTCAAGAAGGCTTCTAGAAAGAATCTAGGAAACAATATTCTGATTGGCCGTTTACCAGTCAAACCTTCAAGAATTGGTGCTGCTTGTCACCAAGGCAGTTTTAAGCAATGGAGGGACCTGACTATCAAATGTAGAAGGCCAGATAGCAAGTATAGAGATCAACTTTATTGACCACAATTTGTGCTCATACCATCTCAGATGTTTCCAACATTCCCCTTATATTAGAAAGTTTATTGCAGTTGGTGAAATTTGACAAGTTTGGCTTAGGGAGCTATGTCCATCTCTAAGGTGCAAATTACAAGTCAAGAAGAGGATGAAACATGGTCCCATATATTGATACTATACTTTTTCTCTCTATGAAATGCAAAGCTTACAATTCCTCGTTCACACTGCTTGTAGGGAATGCATGTTTGTGCTTCTTGATAGATAGTTTCTATCTTCATGTTCTTACTAAATATATCAGAGTAATTTATTTTTTTGTCCCAAAATCATCAAGATGTGGTTATCGTGAAGACATGATTTATTTTTGCATACTCTTCACAGTTTAGTAAATTTATTTTTATTTTTGATAATTTATTAAATAAAAAAACAGTAAATTTAAGGATAGAAGGACATGATAATATGAGTAACAAATGAAAATAATTTTTTTTAGTAGATTTAGCATACTTGAGGTTGAAAATGTTTTGAGTAAAATGAAATGTAAAGGCATTAGGGCCAGATATGATCCCCATTGAGGTTTGGAAAGGCTTAGAAGAAATTAGAGTCATGTGGTTAACCAATTTATTTAACAAGATTGTAGCAACTAAAAAATGTCGAATGATTGAAGAAAAAGATATTAATATCCGTATACAAAAATAAAAGAGATATTCAAAGCGGTGCAAATTATAGGGATTAAGCTAATGAGTCATACAATAAATTATGGAGAGTAATAGAAAATTGATTAAGAGCTGAAACTTTGGTGTCAAATAATCAATTTGGATTTATGCATGCCTAGAAGATCGACCATGGAAGCTATTTATCTATTAAGAAGATTGATGGAGAGATATAGAGAAAAGAAAAAAGATCTTTATATGGTTTTTATTGATTTAGAGAAAGCATATGATAGAGTACCTAGAGAAATATATGGTGGGTTTTAGAGGGAAAAAAGGAGTTACCAAAAGGTACATAGAATTGATAAATATGTATGATAGAGCAATAACTATTGTTAAAATAACAATAAGAAAAACTAGTGAGTTTTCAATTACTGCAGGTTTACATCAAAGATCTGCCTTAAGTCCGTATTTTTTGTATTAGTTATGGATGGATTAACCAAACATATTTAAAATGATATCATGGTGAATGTTATTTACAGATGATATAGTGTTGATTGATGAAACTAAATCTGGAGTAAATGCTAAGCTAGAGATTTGGAGAGAGGCTTTAGAATCTAAAGGTTTTAAGATTAGTAGAACTAAAATTGAATGCATGAAATATAATTTTAGTGAAAGTAGTAATACAAATGAAGAGACAATAACGATTGTAAGTCAAAGGTACCAAGGAGTAAAAAATTTAGGTATTTGGGATCAATTATCCAGCAAAAGGTAAAATAGGTGAATATATAAATAATAGAATTAAAGCAGGATGGATTAAGTGGAGGAGTGCTTCGGAAATATTGAATGATTGACGCATTCCATTAAAATTGAAAGAAAAATTTTATAAAATCGCTATTACGCCAGCTATGCTATATGGAATAGTGTTGGGCAATATTGAAACATGTGAATAAATTAAGTGTAAAAAAATGCACATATTAAGATGGATATGTGGTAAAACTTTAAAAGATAGAATTAGAAATAAGCATATACGAGAAATGATAGGAGTAGCCCCAATTGAAGATAAAATGAGAGAAAATTGGTTAGGGTGGCTTGGACATATACAATGAAAACCTTTAAATGCTTCGTTAAAAAGAGTGATTTTTTAATAGTTCATGATAATGATAGAGATAGAGGTAGACCTAAACTAATATGGACGGAAGTAATTAAGAGAGATATAACTATTTGTAATTTGAGTATCGATTTAGTCCTTAATAGAGCAGAGCAGAGGAAGCAGATTCATTTAGTCGATCCCATGTAGTTGGGAAAAGACTTAGATGAGTTGAGTATACTTTTCACAGTTTACTTTTCAATTAATTGAAATAGAAGGCTTAACTTTTTTTGTGCTCTCAGAAATTGTAGTTAACTTTTATTCCAAGATATTTATTTTTGCTAACTAGGAAGGGTATTGGCTATGAAGGGAGGGAGGTTATTAAAGGGGAGGGTTGACTGATTGTCGTGTTCACCTGCACTAGAGCAAGTATTGGCTGAAATGGCATCTTTTTCAATGGTGCAAATGTCGATGTAGACACTGTTTCATTAGCCTACTCAGCTTATTGGACTGGTAGTAATACCATTTGTTAAGTGGGAGGATCTTCATGATGGAAGGAGTGATTTTACTAGACAATTTTGCATGGTGTGCCTTAATTTGCTTGAGAAGCCATTGAAGGAGACTGTTAAAGCTGAAGACTTCTCTTCCCATTATACTTTTTAGTGTTGTATTAGAGTTCTATTTTAGGGAGGTTGTAGAGTTTCATTTCATACCAGCCTTATGGTAAGATTATATGGAAGTTTCGTTTCTTGGAAACTAAATTGCACTCTTCATGGATTGTCCATTTTCATGTTCCATATCATTAGTTTTTCTATGTTGCAGACATTGCATCATGAGTTTTCTCCTTGTACTTTTTTCATGCAGATTCGTATCAAGAAAAGGAAAGCTCAAACCAAAAGAGAAACTAATATTATATCTGTCTGCTTATCTTTTCCTTATTTTTTACCTAGATTTCTATAATTTTCCTGTGACAATCCTGGCATTCTTATTCTTTGAGGTTTATTCATGAAATTTACATGATATTATGAATGATTTCTCTTGTGCCATCCTTCTTTGAGAGTCATGACATGAGATTTCTATACAATTTCATTTTTTTGTCTATTTTCCACTTATATCCATGGATTTTACTGAATTTCAGCATAGTATATGTTCTTAGCTCATTAAAATACTTTAATACTTTTATTTGTAGGAAAACTCATTGTGCTCTTGACATGTTAAGTTTGCATATACTTTGTCCAACGGCTTGTCAAAAGCACTGATTTTTTTTTTACTGTACTTTCTTTTGTTTGCCATTTTTCTTTTGTAAATTTTACAGCTATTGAAGGATGGATTATACTGGTCACTGGGGTTCATGAGGAGGCTCAAGAAGATGATCTCCATAATGCTTTTCGTGAATTTGGGCAGGTCAAGAATTTGCATCTAAATCTAGACCGTCGTACTGGTTTTGTCAAGGTAAATGAGCTACTTCCATTCTAATAGCTTTAAAAGATCATAATGGTCTCACCTACCAAGTCAGTGACATCTCCTTCCAATCTTACAACTTGGGGATTCTTCTTGCTTGAGCAATTGGTCGTTGGATTATTTCTTAAAATGTTATATTCTCCTATAAAGGTAGTTTGCATATTGAAATTTGTTAACAATAACCATGGCCTTTGAGCCAGGTCCTACCTATTTGAGGTCATTTTGTGAATCGTCATTTGCTAATTACTTCTACCATTAAAAATGGACTATCTTTCATTTCATTGGAAAGCTTTTCCATACTATTTCACAAGATGTCATCTGTATTACCTCGGTATTCTTTTTCCTATGACCCAAGTCCTTTGCTTATTACTATAAGACCTATCCTTAGCGGAACCATCTCAATCTTTTTTGTTTTACATATTCATACCACCTTGGCTGCTTAAGCATCACCTTTTTTCTCCTTCAATTGGTATAATTTCTGTAGTTGCTTTGGTGCATTTGTTTCTCGCTATGTCCTTAGTTTTCCACTCATTCACCTTTAAATTCCTATTTCTGTTAGCTCAAGGACAACTATGTTAATTACAAAGGAACCTAATTAAAAATATCATTATTTTAAATTTCATTGAAATTAACACGACTCTGAAGCAATGAAATATTAGTTCATGGATTCGGTATATGTTAAATTTTTTATTGGTTTGGAGGCAAATTTACTGATTTATTATTAATTTATTAATTGATTGGTATGAGGGCGGGTCTTGGTGCAACTCTTTTGACCTGAATGTTATAGGTTTTTTAAAAAAAGGAAATAGCCTCTCCTCATGTAAAAGTAAGGCTGCATATATCTGACCCTCCCTGTCTCTTTGCATGTAGTAGTAAGGCTGCATATATCTGACCCTCCCTAATCTCTTACTAGCGGAGCTTGGGACACTATCTTTAATTGCCTGGAAAAACATATTTCACTTATTTTTGAGGGGAACATTTCACATAAAATTACTAAAATAGTGTTTTAATTTAATATTATCTCTGTCCTACTAATAAAAGATAGAGTATATGATTGGACAACTGCATCTTTTCATTCTGAACAAAAAAGTTACATCATAAAAAACTCAAACCTTGATTATATTGCACTTTTTAGAAACACAATTACTACCAACCATGGCTATTTGATATCTCTCATGTTCTGCTTAGTTCTTCGTTGACAATGATGAACTGTTGATTTAGATGTCCTTGGATAATTGAACCCTAATCTGTAGAATCATGTTTGTACCCATTGTAACAAGAAATCTTGGTTTGATTTGGTTTTTGTTAGGCCTTAGACAAGTTCCTCTTGATCTGGTATGGTTGTCAAACTTCAATCTCTTTTTACCTGGTAAGCCTAGGTTAAGCATCCTATCAATTGTATTTCATGTGATCTGGTTTCACTGACCCACCCAGGTTGTGCCTTGTGGATCTTCCCTGTTTGAGTCTTACAGGAGGATAAGGATGGAAATATTTTATCAAGACTCATTTCGTAAAAGAGAAACTTTTCTTGGAATTTGGTATGGGGATGTGAAGATCGTTGCTAGTAATGGGAGCAAGGGAATGTTGGTATTCTTGGTATTCAAATGCTTTTTTTTTTTGTCCGCAAGCAGCAATTTAAGTGCTTGCTTTTGAGACCTTTAGTAGTGGCATACTACTTAGAGAATTCATTCCTACTCATGCTGTAGAGTTTGTTGCTTGCAAACTTTTAGGTACTTTTAGCACTAGCCATTTTTACTGTGAGTTTATTTAACCACCCTCAAGGAACTCTTTATGAATTTTACTCATTTGAGTCAAAGCACCAACAATCATTTTGAAGAATAATCAAATTATCGCAAGTGTTATGCATGATATAGATCATATTTCTTGGACCTGCTCATCTGTATGTTGGCTACTTTTTCAAGTTGGACCTTATCCACCATATCTGGTATGTTTTGGGTCTAGTTTGGTGTTTGATTAATTGTGGCATGACACTTGCCTCACCTTACAAATGTGGATTCAGTGGTGGTTTGAACCATTCAAAATAGTTGCCTTTCTTCATGGTCTAGGACAGGGAATTAATGAAAGAAAGGCAGCTCACCATTGGAGCAATTTGAACCGATGCCTCTTGCATGTGAGCAAACAAAGCTACTACCACATTGTTTCTTGTACATTGCATAAGATACTACACTTAATATATTGTATAAGGTTTACTAACCTTTTTGGCTTAAACCTTTGTTTCAATTTTTTGTCTTGCCAAGTTCTAGTACCATTTCCTCATATTTGAATTGAACTTTGTGCAAATATGTCTTAGAGTTTGAAGTTCTTCGCTTTTAGTAGAGCACACTACCTTTCTATGTTAAATCTAAAAGAAATGCTGGAAGTGCTTCGCAAGGATGACATTTAATGTTATGGTGGTACTGGGGTCAAAGTTTGTCTGAAAATAAAGAGGGAATTGCACTTTGGCTAGTACCATTTCTTGTTAATTGGCATTGCAATGATTTGAATGTTGTGGTGGACTATATGAGAAGTTAATTTTAAGTATCTTTAATATGGAAATGATGAGTTTTCGATATACTAGGGCTGGTTTTATCAAGGAGATGGAATTTTGTATATCCTAGTGTTCATGTACTTTGAGGTGCATGTTAGAAAAAAAGGTTCTATAACAATATAGATGGAATTTTGTATATCCTAGAGTTCATATACTTTGAGGTGCATGTTAGAAAAAAGGTTATATAATATGAATCTCTTTGGAGGGATAAAATTTAGAAATAGATAATCTCAAGGAATTATGCAAATAATAGAGCTTAATGGCAAGGCCTCTCTTTCTTATATGTAAGGAGAGTCTGAAGGGTAAGGAACATACGGACAAATTAGTTCTCCAAAATTGTCCATACCTTTATCATCACATTAATAAATTTTTCAATGTTAATAAATTAGTTGCCCACCTAGCGGCAAATTTGTCTTTCTCAATAGTTCATACTTACGTATTAGTTAGCTTTCACTATAAATTTGCCTAAATGATTTCTTGATTTTTCTTAGAAAATTTGGAGTCACTTTTTATGTTCAAGATGTGTTCATTTATCTTGGATAGACATACACAAGCTAAGATAAAGTAGTTATTTAACAAAGCAAAGAAGGAAGATCAGTAGCATCTAATAAGGGAGATGGTAGGCTAATGGCAGTTCCGATAGTGGTGGGCATGGGCTAAACCAGGCCAAGGTTAAAATGGGCATCTTCAGTCATCGAGCCAAGTATGGCTAGCCTGATGTGAATCTCTCAAGACCCGGCTTAGTCCGGCCCGCACTTATATATTATTATATATGAGGTGTTGGTTGGGATATTTTGGGTGCATGTCTCTTTTCCAATGTTTGATTCCTTCCCAAAACCTTTAAAAAATATTTTACATCAGCACACATACACACATACACAAAAATATAAATTCTTAGGCCAAGCCGAGTCAGGCCTATTATTTTTAAGGTTAGGTCTGGCCTGAAATTTGAATGGGTCTAAAAAATTAGCCCTAGTCTAGCTTTGTTGGCCAAAAACTTTAGCCCAGGCCTTGAAAATCCACCCCACCCCCCCCCCCCCCCCCCCCCCCCCCCCCCATGTTCCGATGGTATGATTGTAATTGTAAAGTGGGCATTGATGGACACCTACAAATATGCCTTCTGCCCCTCCCCAAGGGACAAGAAGTGACCTGATGAGAGATGAAGTTAAAGGTCTCAAGAGTTTGCAACTCCATAGATCTTGATTTTTTTTTTTGTGTGCGCGCGCGCACGCGTGCACTTGTGCATTATTCTTTCTACTTACGACACCATCCACGTTACTTCTTGTTTTGGGAATTTGGTTTTGCTTTGAAAGTGTGACATGACTCAATGCTACTCTTATCCTTGCAAACTCCAATCCTATTGACTCAGCATTTCAATATTTTATATTTTACCATATAGTCTGCACTGCTTTTGGAACAAGCACATTTTCCATTGTAGTTCTTCAGCCTACAAAGTTGTCTAGATTACTCATTTGCCATCTTTTATGGGATTTAATAAAATATCTGTTTTAAAAAAGCAATTTGCACAGTTGCCTATGCATATCCAATACCCTTATCGCCCTGCATGCTGTCCAAGCTGCCTCAGGTGGATGGACCTCAAGGTGGATGCCCAAGTGGCTCACATAAGCTACAGCCTTGGTTATGTCATATGTGGCCTTCTGCCTCCTCGATATTTTTGTCTCATTTTCTCTGATTTTTATTGAGTTACTTCTAATATTTCTACTCTGTTATCTGTTATCATGAATTTAATATTTTATTAATATTTTTAAATTAAAAAAACCATATAAGTGCCCACCTAAGCAGATACACACTGCTTAAGCACTATGTGGAACCTTTACAATTACTGCCCATATACTATAACTGGAAATTTGTATTAACAGTATTTTATTGACAACAATATTTTAACAGGACTCAGGTATATGCTCCACATTTGTATGACCATTATTTGCTGTGTTTGATGAAACTTGCTTCACAGTTCTGCAGTATCACTTTTATTGGACTAAATACTTGAAAGGATAACTCACTCTGTTAATTTAACTTCCACAAAACTCCCTACAAGTACTTCATATAACTGTAACCATAAACCATACAGTTTTGATGAGGCATAGTTTGTCATAAGTTCATGCTAGTGTGGTGATGGGTTGTTTCCAATACAGAGATTCTACATTTGCAACTTTCCCTTACTAAAACTCTGCATTTTTGTGGTTCCCCATTATATACCTTGTTTCAGAAAATAAAAAGTAAAAGTCAAGTGCTCGGTCCTTCTTGTATTGTGCTAAGATTTAACCATACTAATTCCTTAATTTGTATTGATAAGGCTCAGGAAAAACTGTGCCTTTTTACAATTAATCTGAAAACATGAATTTGAAGGATCATGTACTCTACACCCAAACTCTTCATTAAGTAATTTCAAAGTGTGCATTGGATAATTTCTTTATTTTTTTGCTTCTGTAGTTTGCCACTCATGGTTTTATCTTTGAACCTTTTATGAGATAGGGGTATGCGCTAATTGAATATGAGACGTTCAAGGAAGCACAAGATGCAATTACAACACTGAATGGGACTGAACTTCTCACACAAACTATTTATGTTGACTGGGCATTTAGCAATGGTCCATTCAGACGCAGAAATGCGAGGAGGAGGTGAAATTCTATATACTTGACCAATCCTTGTTGTCAGTCTAGTGTTCTCTTTTGAGCTTTACTTTAGTCTCTGCATTAGCACATGGAAATTGTTTTGTACCACATATGCTTGTACGGTTAAGCTGATTGATGTTTGATTCTCAGACATCTATATAGTCTCAATGTTCTAAGCTTTTCTGGTTTTTTTTTTTCTTTTTTTTTTTTCTTTTCATTTTTTGTGTTTGCTCCCAACAACTCTCCCCCAACCTTTCTATGTTTAGGCTCCTGTTTGTTATTCGTGTGATCTGAGAATGATCTTTAGGCCCTTGAGTATTCCTAGTTGATCATATGTCAAATGAAAAGTACATAAGATGTAGTCATTGATTTTCCAGGTTCATCAGAATGTATTCATCATATGCATGACATAACTTGATTTTCTTGCTGCCCATATTGACTTTGTAGTTGCTCCAAGATTTGCTCTTATTAATGATGCTGGTGGACCTGGTCTTATGGTCATTAGGATCTCCGAAAACTGGTCCTCATTCTGTTACAGCCACTAATCTCTCATGCATGATAACAATAGCACACTTGATTTCATGCTTTATTTCAATATTTTCTCAATCCAAATTATTTTTTTACTTTATTGTTGCTGCATGCTAGATGTAATTCCAATGTTTTCTCAGTGAAATGCAGTACTGTTATGTGTAGTGTGACATTTTTCTCCAATCCTTTGCAGATCACCACGTGCTCACCGTTCAAGGAGTCCACCTAGGCGTAGATATTGAACTGTTTTAATCTACTTGACTTAAGTGAGACTTCAGTGTTGTCAGATTTGGGATATGTTTTTATTGGTCAGTTTGATACCAGGAAACACAGTTTGATGCATATTTGGGTTGGATGACATCCGCATGCTTCAGCTGACACAATTATAGTTGTTGCCGTTTTGCTTTGGATTCTCTTTCGTGTCGTCTTCCTTAAACAATGTATGGATTATGGGAACCGTTTTTGTACTAATGATGTACTACTGAATTGGACGTCTTTTTTAACTAGTGCCCCTCTCTCTGTCTGTCTGATATCTAATGATCTGTTGCATCTCTGGAAATGAACCTGCTGCAAAGTTTTATGATATTTGATGCAATGTAAGCCCATAAAACTTTATGATACTGGTTTTGAAAGATGTGCTTCATAGTTCATCGGAATGCACATAATCCAGAACAGGACTCCAGGCTTGCTACGGTGCAACTTTTGCGATCTGCTGCTAGTGCGTGCATGTTGGCAGGACACTCTTAGAACAGATTCGTTTTTGTAGGCGCCCGTCCGAGATGCCCGTCGCTTTTGTACCCTTGCAAAATGTTACACTTTGTGGATACCTATTTATTGGAGAAAGTCATCGGTTATTGAGGTGCATCAATCCTTAGATTCCTAACTGCGTCTTTTTTAGCTGCTCATCATATTTGTACTTGTTCTTACGTATGGTTTTAGGGCGATCGATTGGATGGGTCTGTGTGTGTGTGGAATTTTCCTGTTTCTTAATGATTTTAAGTGATGATTGGTTGGAACAGATACATGGCATCACAATCACCTCTTTTCTTTATCAGTTACGGGAGCCTGCATACAAATTGGACGTACTGGTTGTGCTAGTTCTAATCCAGTAAGTTGTGCTCAGAGATGTAGGAGGATTGTCGAATACTTTTGGATCTGCAATTTTTTTATTTTTTATTTTTCTAAAAAATTGAAAAAAAGGGAACATAGGCTCTCTTTGAACCTTTCTATTTTGATGTGTTTGGATAAATTTTGCTTCCGCATTGCTAAGCCAGTTCATGACGATGCTACGAAACTACAGTCGTCAGGTGATATATAGTCCTGTTTTCTCGTTGTACGATGGCAACTCCAAGCTGAGACAAATACAGGGAACGTTGCCTGTATGACTGAATGTTGCACTGGAAGTTGGCCATCTTGGCTTAACATAAGTGGACAATTTTTTCTTCCCTTAAACATGTTTTTCCCTTTCTCCTGTCTTCATTATTTGAGACACTAGCAGAGCGGTTTGAAGCGTGGAACATTGAATCAAAAAAAAATATATATATGAAGTGAAAACCAAGGTTTTAAATCTTACGGGGTGGAATTGTTTTGAATTTTTCATAAAATGAACTATAGGATAAAGGGTGCCCTAATATACCGTAACAATTCGTTTCAGGATCCCACAAGATGTTTTGTTTGAACGAAAAAAACCTTGCTTGATAGAAATTCCAAGAAGATAATAATTTTAAAATGTTGCCATTATTAATTTTTCTATTTTATTGTCATTATTTCTCCCTTCAAGTTAGGGTGGGAGCAAACCTAGCTAAATTCAAAATGGAAGAGAAGAAGGGATGCAAAATAAATTACAATTATTCAAGGTCAATTACCACCCTAGTAATGATGGCATTATGGGTATGCAATTGTTATATATAAAGAATATGAGTCGAATGTATAAAATTTGATCGGGCACTGACCAATATTTATATACAAATGGATATTTTTATATTTAACGCTTCTAGAGTTCGACGTGAGTTCAATTGTTCATAATTAAAAATATTTAAAATAGACTAGATTAATATTTATTTTGCTATAATTAATCCTATCTGATTTTTAATCATATTATTAATTAGGCACAAGTTTTCAAATATATAATGTAAACTGCCCTATATAAATATAATCTACTCAAGTCTGGAACTAAGCCACTATGTCGATAGATCTCAGGAGTTTGGCAAAATGGTTCTGGTGCAAGGAGGGATGAGCATGTGAGTTTAGAAGTTCCAGGGGTTTTGGTAAGCCTGCTTTTATCTTGAATATCTTGAAATGATTGATGATATGAGTAATAGTATTATTGTGCGTTATTTGTACGCTTTTTGTTTCCGTTTCTATCTTCTTTTTTTTTTCATCTTTTCTTTCTCTATCATCATCTAATGCTTTATAGTTTATATAGAGATTGAGGCACGTCTTGAAAATAACAAAAAGAGATGGATGGAACCGATTTGTACCATTATTTATTGTTGATATAAAGACTAAGATGATGTTAAAAATGATGAGCAAAGATATATAGATGGAATCGAAGAGCACGCATCCAGTGCTTTATATCTAAGTTTCACCATAATGTCAAAGATGTATTCAAAATTAGGGAAACAAGTGTTGAATGAATAATTTGGCCATCTCAGGAATAATTTTTAAGAAATTGTTAGTTTGACGTAATGTCGCAAGGATTCCCCAAGCCCAGTATAAACCAAGTAGATAATATATGGAAAAGACTTTGTACACCGCCCCCGGTGCAGCAAGTCCTACGTGGGCTGCACCGCTCCTTCCTATTGGTCCACATGGATCCCATGTGGCCTGACATAATGGGACAGAATAGCAGGAATATAATGTTACTTTTTGATCGTACATCCATTAAAAGTCATTCAGCCTTTCACCATTGGTGTGAAGACAAAAATGCCCTTTCCTTCCAGCCTACTTCAACCCGTCATCTTATTTGGATTTTGCTGATAAAAAATCGTAAGGTTCTGGCCTAGAAGAAGAGTATCCGAAGGAGTGGCAAAGCTCTGCCAGACGACATCCTTGCGCGCATTCAAGAGAACAAGATTCCCATCGTCGCGGAGACTGGCTGAAGCGATGGAGGAGTTGTGAGTGTTGCTGCTCCAGACCTCAGCTCCCTTCGAAGAGTCGAAGAGAACGAGACCTCAAAGTTTCCATCGGGGGAGATTCAGGAATCACGCTTTGCAACCGAAAGCTTAGAACCAAGAGGAATTTCCCGAGCTTCGATATGAAAGAAGACAGTGGAACAGAGTAAGAAAATGGGGAACCAAAATAGGGTGTCGTGGGTTTTTGAGCAGGGTTTTGAACTAGGGTGTCGTGGGTTTTGAACTAGAGTGTCGTGGGTTTTGAACTAGAGTATCATGGGTCTTGAACTGGGGGTGTCGTGGGTCTTGAACTGGGGGTATCATGGGTCTTGAACTGGGGTGTCGTGGGTCTTGAACTAGGGGTGTCGTGGGTCTTGAACTATGGTGTCGTGGGTCTTGAACTAGGGGTGTCGTGAGTCTTGAACTGGGGGTGTCGTGGGTCTTGAACTGGGGGTGTCTAGGTCTTGAACTGGGGGTGTCGTGGGTTTTGAACTGGGGGTGTCATGGATCTTGAACTGGGGGTGTCATGGGTCTTGAACTAGGGTGTCGTGGGTCTTGAACTAGGGTGTCATGGGTCTTGAACTAGTTGGAAACCCACGACACTCTAGTTCATAACCCACGACACCCTAGTTCAAAACCTTAAGACAAAGCATCAGTTCAAACCCATGACACCCTAGTTGGAAACCCATGACACCCTAGTTCATAACCCACGACACCCTAATTCAAAACCTTAAGACAAAGTATCAGTTCAAAACCCACGACACCCTAGTTCATAACCCACGACACCCTAGTTCAAAACCTTAAGACAAAGTATCAGTTCAAACCTACAACACCCTAGTTGGAAACCCATGACACCCTATTTTATAACCCACGACACCCTAGTTCAAAACCTTAAGACAAAGCATCAGTTGGAAACCCACGATATCACCCTAGTTCATAACCCACGACACCCTAGTTCAAACAAGTAGTTATAGTTTAATTGGAGTTCTTTTAGGCCCGGAATCTTGCCTAAGCTTTCTGGGATGCTTCCCTCCAAGTGGTTGCCATCAAGGTAAAGATAGAGGAGGGAAGAGAGGTTCCCCAACGACAGAGGGATGCCTCCTGAAAGAGAGTTCTCAGACAAAGCAAGACAGAAGAGGGGAGAAGTGTGGATCGTGGAAAAGGTTGGTATCGCACCTGTCAGATTGTTGTTAAAAAGATTGATGTATTGGAGGGACGAGCTGTTACCAAGTGAATGCAGGATTTCTCCTGTGAGACCATTGTCTCCCAGATCAACGAGAAAGAGGGAGGGGCTGCTCCCCAGAAGAGGTGGGATAACACTTGTAAGATGGTTACCGCTGACACCGAGTATTTGGAGCTTGCGATGGGAGCCGAAATCCCTGGGTATCTCTCCTTCAAGCATGTTGTTTCTTAGGCTAAGTATCTGGAGGTTGGGACAGTGACTGAGATTAGATGAAATCTCGCCTTCAAGTAAATTGGTAGTGAGGTTGAGGTATTGAAGCCGACGAAGAAGGCTGAGCTCTTGCGGCATTCGTCCACGGAGATGGTTGTTTGGGAGATAGATTCTTCTGAGGAAGGTGAGGTTGGCTATAGAGGACGATATGGAACCAGCGAGACTCTGGGAATCGAGGTCTAAGGCGATGACCTGCAGCGGGTGTCGCCGGCTGCCACAAGTGATGCCCCGCCACTCACAGAAATGGAGGGATTCATTGTTCCACGATGCCAAGGATCCGAGGGGATCGGAAAGAAAGGACTTGAAGGAAAGAAGGGCTTGCCGGTCAGTGTCGTTTTGTGAATAGGTGATAGCAGGTGATACAAGGAGAAAGAAAAACGAGCTGGAGCAGAAACAGAGAAAGATAAGAAGAAATGGGCAAGTCTTAAGGTTTTGAACTAGGGTGTCGTGGGTTTTGAACTAGGGTGTCGTGGGTTTCTAACTAGGGTATCGTGGGTTTTGAACTGATGCTTTGTCTTAAGGTTTTGAACTAGGGTGTCGTGGGTTTTGAACTAGGGTGTCGTGGGTTTCCAACTAGGGTGTCGTGGGTTTTAAACTGATGCTTTGTCTTAAGGTTTTGAACTAGGGTGTCGTGGGTTTTGAACTAGGGTGTCATGGGTTTCCAACTCAGTTCATAACCCACGACACCCTAGTTCATAACCCACGACACCCTAGTTCAAAACCTTAAGACAAAGCATCAGTTCAAAACCCACGACACCCTAGTTCATAACCCACGACACCCTAGTTCAAAACCTTAAGACAAAGCATCGGTTCAAAACCCACGATACCCTAGTTCATAACCCACGACACCCTAGTTCAAAACCTTAAGACAAAGCATCAGTTCAAACCCTAGTTCATAACCCACGACACCCTAGTTCCTCCATCTCAGACTTTGGCAGCACCAAACCAATCTCAATTCCTCCTTGCTCTTCCCTGCTCACTGCAAGCGATATCGTGTCAGGCGTCTTCTCGATCGACGCCACCTCGACCTTCCTCGGCCTTCCCCACCCGAAATCAGCGTCGTAAACTCTATACTTGGGTGATCCGGCGACCGACATGGGCTGCTCTGGTATCAAAGAAAGAATCTTCTGAACCAACCCTCCGCACCCTTCAAGACTCCAACTTCCAATGCCCTGATGGCTCTACCAATAGCTTTAGCCGCAAACAAAACGCCATCATCCTTGGCGAGATCACCCATGGCCACCTCCACAAAACAAGGCCTCAAGCAATTCCCAAAGAACTCTGCGGGGACCGGCGGATTCAAGCGGCTCATACATTCCACCGAGAACAATAGATGGGCAGTCTTCTTGCCAGCGCCACCTCCTCGAGCTTCGATAAGACACTTCCAAGCAAACGCACAAGCCACCACGAAGGCCGAGACATGAATCAGCGCCTCGCCCTCCCTGGATTTATCCAATACAAGTTGCTTGAGCCTTTCGATTTGCTCTCTGGTAAGCGAGAACGAGGCAATAACCACACCGAGCTGCTCGATACCGGCTAGCGGCAGGTCTGCCAGAGGTGGCGGCGGTCCGCCGGCTCTTAATCCCTTGATTTCCACAAGTATTTTCGAATACAACCCATTAGGATCGGTGATCAGATTCCGATCATGCAGTCAAGGTGGCGTCGATCGAGAAGACGCTTGGCACGATATCGCTTGCAGAGAGCAAGGAAGAGCAAGGAGGAATTGAGATTGGTTTGGTGCTGCCAAAGCCTGAGATGGAGGAACTAGGGTGTCGTGGTTATGAACTAGGGTGTCATGGGTTTTGAACTGATGCTTTGTCTTAAGGTTTTGAACTAGGGTGTCGTGGGTTATGAACTAAGGTATCGTGGGTTTCCAACTAGGGTGTCGTGGGTTTGAACTGATGCTTTGTCTTAAGGTTTTGAACTAGGGTGTCGTGGGTTTTGAACTAGGGTGTTGTGGGTTATGAACTAGGTGTCGTGGGTTTCCAACTAGGGTGTCGTGGGTTTGAACTGATGCTTTGTCTTAAGGTTTTGAACTAGGGTGTCGTGGGTTATGAACTAGGGTGTCGTGGGTTTTGAACTGATGCTTTATCTTAAGGTTTTGAACTAGGGTGTCGTGGGTTATGAACTAGGGTGTCGTGGGTTTGAACTGATGCTTTGTCTTAAGGTTATGAACTAGGGTGTTGTGGGTTATGAACTAGGGTGTCGTGGGTTTCCAACTAGTTCAAGACCCACGACACCCTAGTTCAAGACCCATGACACCTCCAGTTCAAGACCCACGACACCCCCAATTCAAGACCCAGACACCCCCAGTTCAAGACCCACGACACCCCCAGTTCAAGACCCATGACACCATAGTTCAAGACCCACGATACCCCCAGTTCAAGACCCACGACACCCCCAGTTCAAGACCCATGACACCATAGTTCAAAACCCAGGACACCCCAGTTCAAGACCCACAACACCCCAGTTCAAAACCCACGACACCCTAGTTCAAAACCCTGCTCAAAAACCCACGACACCCTATTTTGGTTCCCCATTTTCTTACTCTGTTCCACTGTCTTCTTTCATATCGAAGCTCGGAAAATTTCTCTTGGTTCTAAGCTTTCGGTTGCAAAGCGTGATTCCTGGATCTCCTCCGATGGGAACTTTGCATTGGAGTTCTTTAGCCGCCTTGACGAACCTAACCGGTATGAAGTCGACATTCATTTCAACTCAAGATCGATCCCGTCCTCCGAGCAGACGCCTATATGGGTTGCCGGCGCTCATGTTTCTATCGGATATAATTCGTTTCTTCAACTCAATGAGGCCGGAGGTCTCGTTTTCTTCGACTCTTCGAAGGGAGCTAAGGTCTGGAGCAGCAACACTCATAACTCCTCCGTCGCTTCAGCCAGTCTCCGCGACGATGGAAATCTTGTTCTCTTGAATGCGCGCAAGGATGTCGTCTGGCAGAGCTTTGCCACTCCTTCGGATACTCTTCTTCTAGGCCAGAACCTTACAATTTTTTATCAGCAAAATCCAAATAAGATGACGGATTGAAGTAGGCTGGAAGGAAAGGGCATTTTATCTTCACACCAATGGTGAAAGGCTGAACGACTTTTAATGGATTTACGATCAAAAAGTAACATTATATCCCTGCTATTCTGTCCCATCATGTCAGGTCACATGGGATCCATGTGGACCAATAGGAAGGAGCGGTGCAGTTCACGTAGAACTTGCTGCATCGAAAGTGTGTACAAAATCTTTTTCATAATATATATAAAAGCACAAAATTCTGGCCATGCCATCTCACGGTAGTACGATCCAAAATTAATAAATATATTATTGTATTAGAGCAAGGAATGATGAAGCTTTAGCGTCATGGGACCGGTCACATGTCAAGGATGCACTTCAAGAAACAAACTTACTTTCGCGGTGTATATATTCCATGACAAAATAAAAAAAGATTTTATTATTATATATCTAAAGCTACTAGATATGCTCTTCGGACTACTACTACCTGTCTCAGTGAAAGACTGATTTGCGTCTGAAATAAGTCGATAAACCTTTCCTCCTGCGAAACAATAATAAAGCGATGCATCCCAATTGGAAACCAATTGGCTAACTAATCATCAAACTGATGTTTTGACTTCTAAATACTTGTAGGCTAGCAGTGACAATATGCAGCTATTAAATGTTGCAGTGAGAAATTGAATGATTCTTTTCTATCAGAGGTGTGGAGGTTGAGGTGGCGGAGGAGGGGGAGAAGGTACTGGTGCGTGCCATTGTGTTGTGTTGAGCAATGAGGTGGCGGAGGTGGAGGTGGTCCCTTGCACAGTACTCTTGGACAGCTCTTTCACTTTGCTTCTCGCCAGTTCTGCTGCCGCCTTGAGGTCTCCTTCTCCACCCTCCTTGGTTTCAAAAGATGGATTTGTTTTCCAGTTTCCCCCTCAAGCACTGGAAGTAATTAAAAGGAGAGCAACTCCGCCATATGTGATTTTTATTTAGAGAAACACTGCCACTGCCATGCATTTTGTAACCAAGTGCCAAAGACCATGATGTAATATGCTAAAAATAAATTTCATTTGCTAGGACAAAGTTCCTTCAACATTCTTTCTTGAGCATAACCAGATTTCCATGCATAGAGTCTGATAACAGTGCATTGAGGAAGGAGGATTACACCTAACAGATTATTATTCTAAATTGACCCAAGACTTTTTCAACATGGACAACAACCGCTAGACACAAGCACAAAGCAAAGCATTATCTGAACTCATAACATTCCAACATTATATACATGATAACTCTATGCCTTGCGCATCCCTTCAAAACAACATGCCATCTTCTACCTGGAGCAGCTCACTTTAATGCAACGCCGTCAGGACTGTAGATCCTTCCACCTGTAATATATATACATTAGCAGAGAATCAGGCTTTTATACTTCATCATATGAAAGATTACACAAGTTATTCTCCAAAAAATGTTATTTTTCTCCGTATAAGTGATTCAGCTAGATGGTAGATTCTATGTTCTTTTTTTAAGTATTTTTTAAGGTAAGGAACCAGCTTGAAAGCAGATTGAAATGGATGATCCACTATTGCAAGGTTCCTCGTAAAGTAAAAGCCACCTCAAAGCGTCTTACTTCATCCATAGCCCACAACATCCCTTCATTGGTAAAAAGCTCTAAGAAGGCCACCTTTACAGTCCCTGCTAACACCATGATGAGTGTATGGTCTGACTCCTAGTTTGGGATGCATAGAAGCATCACATTTTCACACATTTCTCAGTTGCCATTTTGATCCAACCTCACACTGGATATATGATGGAGGATCAGAATTTGACAAAATCACCAAGGATTTGAGAATCAGAATTGATCGATTCCCTAGATGCCATTCTGATTCCCAAATCCTTGTTGATATTGTCAAATTCTGATTCTCCATTAATATGCTTGTCACTCACCCAGAAATATGTATTCAGTTCTATCACTGTAAGATTTTACTCTATTCAGTGATATCTATCAAGTGACTTCCAGATCTAATAGAAATATTCAAATTATGATGGCATAAATTGTCTTTATATTTGATTAATGTTTGTGCCTTTATTGCACACTTCATGTAATTTGGCTCTCGTGTTATATATTAAGGAGAAAAAAGGGCATCAGACATCGCTGGCATAATCTACAATCGACATCAGAAAAAAGGTTTTCCACAAAATATTAGAAAGCAGTATACTTTTCAGATTATCATAGAAAAGAAGAAATTTTTACCTGGTAACTGGCACCGCATATCTCTTCTTCATCTGCAAAAATAGCAGTGACCTTATGCTTTGGGTTCTCAAAGCTTTTCAACCCTCCCAGAGTGTTTGAATAGAAACATCCTGCAATCCAACCACCAACAATTATACAAAGATGAATATTATGAGTCACATGGACTAGTTCCTCAAAAAGGCATTAAAATTATCCTATTGTTGACAAGCAAGTCCATGATTGGTTGAACGAGCACTGAAGGGTTTTTAGGCAATGTTTGTACAAAGTACAGTAGTGAATACCAAGACCAACTGCAGTCCTTCATCATGGCATTACAAGTTGAATCCTTTTAAGTTTAAAATGGTAAATGGCAAACTAATACATGGAAGAACATGAAAACTTTATCTAGGACATATCACTTCTAATAATCTCAGAGGTATTAAGACCATATAGAAGCATGCTTATGAAATCTGTAGTTAAAGGTAAGCAATAAAATTCTGGAATCAATAAATCCATTCATGCACATAAGTTGGGATAGCTTGCTGGAGGTTCTGAAAAAACAACTGGACTTAATTTAGCATTATTTAGAAAACTATTAAGAGCAAGAAAACAATTTAGTCAAGCAAAAGCACTCGACTGAGTGAACCTGCCAAAGTTAAGAAGAGAATTATTATATCAGTTTAGAAAGATTTTAATATCCTAACGTGACTATGTGTACAGGTAGTCTTTTGCAGAAGTGATGTGATTATTTATAATAGAACACTCAGTTACAGCACTCTTTGAGAACGAGAAGGCCATGATATTAAATAAATTCCAGTGATGATTGAAAGAGTCACATGAAGTGATTACTAATATAATTACGCTGTTAGCAAATATGCTATCATTGACCGGTGAAGTCAAATATACAGAACATGATGCATTGAGTCTCGCATCAGTTATGCATTGGAGAGATCATAGATACTTATATAGAATAAAAGAACCTAAATAACAAGTTCTGGCTAATCTTCTTTTGGTGATGTCTTAGATTGTTACGGTCATGGATCAATGTGCTTTTATATAATCTTAGAGCATATATATGATGAACAAATAGATTCCAAACTTACAGATTGATAGATCAATTACCTTGTGGGAATGGAGCAAGAGACTTGCCACATGATCCTTTAAGCAAGTCCAGATTGTCAGCAAAGGCCACGCACCCATCTGCAGTAATCCCCCAGAACAAAGGAACCTTTCCATCTGGATCCTGTTACATTACAATTATGGCAGAGCATCGTTAACCACTGGAATTACTTGAAGTGCCTCGGATGAGGATGATGGCTTACAGAAGCTACAAGAAGACCAGAGTTGGAGTTGTCAAAGAGCACAAAGGAAAAACTGCCAGAGAGGTGGGCAAGCATGAAGCTGGCCGGATATGGTGCCCGGTCCCGGAGGGCCTTGTAGGCCTCGATAACGAGGACCGCCTCATTGGCACTCTTTGAGAGGCCATAGTGCTGCCTCAATCTGCCAAGATTTTCCAGCACTCCTTCAAACAGGCAGAACACATCATCCTTTGCTGCAAACAACCTGCAACAAGATCACCATCAGTAGTCCACACAAAGAGAAGGTCTCATATATCTTGGTAGAGATCCGATGAGATACAAAAAAAGTTGAAGCAAAATAGCTTGAGGCTTCGAGGAACTACACTTCAATTAGTGAAACAAATGAAAGCACTAATCCAATTTCCAGCTGTCAATTAAATTCTTATAGGAATGGATCAGATATGGGACACCTGATCAATCAAAGAGTATGGCTAACCTGAGAACAGTAGTTTTTTTTTTTTTTTTTTACTTTCCCTCTAATTCAGGATAATAATAGCTCTCAGATTCAACATGAGAAGGTACAGCCAATGGTAGATGGGCTGTCAATTATTTCATATAAATGAAGCAAGAATTATTTCATATTAACTACTTGGAGTAACACCTTCTAAGATTTGACCATCAAATTTGTCTAGTTCAACAAAAGAGAACAGACTGCCAATTATGTCATCTAAATGATTCAAGAATTATTCACACTGAACAATTGGAGAAACGTCTTCTAAAGTTTGAACATCAAATACTTGTCATACTTGCTGCACTAACTTGTCCCAACGAATCTCCTACAGCCCAAGCTAGAGGAATTTGTCAAAGAAGCAGCTCAACCAACGTAAACTTTTATTCCTCCCCTAAAAAGCTAAAACTTTTTTTTTTTTATTTTTTTCCTACCAGATTACAGGAAAGAGTGGAGGCACTCATGAATCCATCCAATCAACAAGGTCCATGTGCTACCAGGCAACATGGATCTTTTTTAAAAAAAGCTCGAATTTTAGATGTTGATGCGCCTAAAAATTATTATAGAGAGTCTATCACGTACCTTTCCCTCATGGATTTGTCGCCTACAATAGAAGAAAAACTAATCCTCGATAGATCCATGGTGGATAAGTTATTCCTCTGTGCCAACCGGTCTGAGCAAAGCTCGTTTGTCAGATAGCAAAGATTTTAGGGGTCATTTGCTTGATGATTTTCTTTTAGATCTGATAAGAGTCATCGGATCCAATATATATCACCGTAATTTTTTGCCATATGCCGACAGTCTCATCCTTTTGAAAGTACACTGCAAATTTCGGTGTACATCGATCCCAACCTTTGGTCGGATTAAAATTATCCCTTCTGAATCTGATCTCTGTCAAAATGGGTATACCAAACGAAATAATACCACACTCACCAAACACATAGACAGGTTCTCAGCTCAAATTTTTATTTTTTTATTTTTTATTTTAAAAAAAAGGAGTTAATTAAACAATATAGTATCAATTACTTTTATTATACCAAGGATCTTAAGATTCACAACTTGAATCGATTATAAAATGAGCCTAGAACTACCTTGGAGCTCAGCTTGTTCCCACCTCCTATCACTGTCCACCAAACTTAATTCCACCGACTACACCAAGGTCATCCAGGCGTCATGTCACCATCTTCTTGGATTGGCCATGCCTGAGCTTTCAAACAGTGCATATATAGCTGGTTACCTTCCCTCCCTCTCGTATGGTTTATTATTCCATGGTTAGAATACGAGGCCTTGGGCCAATTAAAAAATTTTGTAACGCAAAAAAAAAAAAAAAAAAAAAAAAGAATACAGATGTCGCACATCCCGGACTCTGGGCTGCAGGTGTGAGGCATCCATCGAACTTACGTTCCCTAAGAACGAACGAGAGCACTGCTTTGTTTTTGTTCTCAGAACCATGGGACCCATGTCAATAATTTTCCAAAAGCTGGCTTCTTTTTCTTTGTTCCAGCCTGCGGGCGTTTTCCAGAGCACTCACGGACCTTTATTTGGGCTTAAATCATTGGATCACTGATTCAACCGATTAATTTTTTTAATATAAAAATATATTTATATTAATAATAATTAATTTTTAAGAAAAAAAAATTAAAATTAACGTGATAATAAAACCTATAATCCTATTCAATTCGAGCTGGGTTGATCGGTTGATCGAATTATTTTAAAAATAAATTTATGTCAGAGAACCGAACCAACTTAACCTCTGGTTTCTGTTTAACTGGTCCAACCAATAATCAGTTGGATCGAAATCTAACAACTATGCTTCCAAATCCAACCCACCTCCGACCAAACTACATATAGTATTTCATTCTAAAAATAAATTTAAAAAATATATAATTAGTTTCGTTAATTTATGATTTCCATGCCATTATTATTATTATTTTGCATCATCCAATCAAAATATTTTTAAACAAGAAAAATTATTAAACTGGTTTCAGACATCTCCTACAAATTACCGCATCTTCGTATTTCTCTCAATAAATAAATATAAAAGTAGGAAGTAATAAATGAGAGAGAGAGAGATAAGAAGAGGGAAGCAAAGCATGTAACCTGAGGCGGAAGGGGGACTGGTTGGCGTGGGAGTAGGCGAGGTGGCCGGCGGAGCCGATCGTGATCGAGACGGCGGGGACGGAGCCCCCGACGAATCGGTCGACGAGCACCGACGCCCGCGTCTTCGGCGACGGCGTCCTGCTCCCGGCCGCCACCAGCTCCGCCGGCGCCTCCACCACCTCGCCGCTGAACACACCCAACATCTCTACCTCTCTCTCTCTCGCTAGTCTTTAGGGGGGGCCAAGACGGCGCTCACAAAGGGGAGTTGATACATAGGATGGAGAACTGGAAGGGAGAAAGGGCCATGGTTTATATAATCGGAGCTTGGGTGGTATGTGGGCCCTCTCCTCTTAATTTTTCTCCCATTTTACACTCCTCTCTCTCTCTCTCTCTCTCTCTACCTTATCCCTTTCAATGTAATGCTCCTCCTCATATAAATAATACATTAATACCAGGGTTGCCGAAAACGATGCCAATTGGCAAAATACTCTGGCCGCATATAAAGTTAATTAAGACCAGTAAACGAATTGCAGCAAGGATAGAAATAATGGAGCTGTGGGGCCCCAAAGGCCCCCACTCCTCTAATCTCTATCCATCTCTTTCTCTCTCTGCCTCCTCTTTTCTGCTATTTATTTTTCCTTGATGATAACATTTTATAATTTTAAGATAATTTGATAGAAAAAAATATTATTTATGAATAAATGTATATGATAGAGTTTATCTTTGACTATCTCATTATCATATCAAATTGTAAAAAGGTAAATTCATAGAATAACTTTTTTTTTACTCTTATTTGAAGGGATAACCAGCTATTTCTTCATTTTCTAGGAAATAAATTGGGGATATCCCATGGTTAATCATGTATTATCCCTTTAGTTAATTTTATTCCCAGCTATCCTTATAGTTATGGCTTTTGAAAATAAAAGGGATATCCCCTGGATACTTCTTTTATCCTTTATTTTAAACACTACCTAAAAGTTATCCAAAATGATGACTAAAAAAAAGAAAAAAAACTTTAATTGCAATGAGGTTAATTAAGAGTGGTGACCCCCATATGCAAAGTAATCACTAGCATTGAGGTTGTATTAATGAAATATAATTGTGGAAATTAATATTTTTCTTTGTAATTATAGCTATCTGAATTCTAAAATGATCAATTTATTATATTTCAATCATGATAATAAATTTTATTAGAAGATTGATATAAAATTTTCATTAAGATATATTTAAATGATGAAGGTCCCATATTTAAATTAGAAATGAAAATTTTGAAATCTTTGAACACTACGTACTATTTAATTTTAGAAAAATTTTAATTTTGCACACGGTTTAATTTAAATAATTACTTTTTAGTCTTTAGTTCAGACTTATTATGCTGTGCTATATATTACACATCTTTTATGACCTCGTAAATAAAAAAAGATAAATTTATAATTTAAATTAATTTAAAAATTATAATTTAATATAAAAATCAATTTATTTTTTAATAATTCTTTAGTAGTATTTAATATTAAAATGAATTAAATATATTTTTAAAACGAAATTTTCGTTCATATCCTTTAGATTTTTTTTGGTACAATCGGACGGTCATAAGTGACCGTCCATAAAATCAAAAGAAAGATACATTAATAGAGAGGATGGAATATCAAGTCTTCATAAACTCATATCCAATAAGTGGAATGCCAAGCAACGTAGAAGATAATTTAGTCAGCCACACTGTTTATTTTTTGATAAACATATCGAACAATAGTGATCGTCAAGTTCTGCAATAGCAGCCAAATGTTTCGAAGAAGAGAATGTACGTTATCACGATCCGTCTTATTCAATTTCTTTCAAGAGCCATGTTCCTTAGATACTTTAGTCTAGTTAATAAAACAAAAATATAATATAACTTATATTTATGTATTATTAAAAAGATTATTATTATTATTTTTTTATAGAAGAGTCCGCAAGAGAAAGGTGAAGGTATTAATTAAAAGTTGGTGGTCCAAGCGGCCCTGGCTCTTTCTTTTAGCGGCTTTTCTGAAGCCCTTAATCCAACCTTCCAGCTTCCATAATTACGTGTGAGCCTGTGCCATCCACAAGCGTGTAAAAACTCTTTTACCGCTTCTGGCATCTACGTGGAACAATAATGCAAGATTTTTTTTTTTCTTTTTTTTCACATTGAAGTTGTCACCATGTTATCTTAAAAATAAATGACTTTCTGCTGAGAGCGCATTGATAGCGTGTGGTGTCCATGTCTATATATATATATACATGTATGTATACATATGTAAAATTGAAAAAATCCTTTAATAGTAACTTAAAAGAGGATTGAAAAACTTAATAATAATTAGTAGGACCATCTTACTAAGATTGATTACTAACACTGTGGCATTTAAGGGTAGCATAGTAAAGATTAGAAAACATTTTTGTCAATCCATATGATTGTCTTACTAAGATTGAATATTGACTCCTTTCTATGTAGTTTTTGAGTACTAACATAATTCACTATGATCTTTCAAAGCAGCACATATGATTCCAAGGGAAATTGAAATTTTTTCCTAGTTTACATACTATCTCACCATAGTTGAAATTTTGCATTTTCCCATGTCCATTACGTGTTCTATCAATTTTTGATCGCTGGCGAAATCTACGGTGATCTTTGAAATGATGTACATGATTATCATGAGTACTAAAAAACTTTATTCTCAGTTCATGTGATGGTCTTGCTAAATTGTATGTCGCCTTTTTGCCATGTATTTTTTTTTTTAGTTTTTTATCATCAACTTAATTTATATCTATTATGATCTTTGAGAGTAGTGTAGAAAATCAAGAAAAATCCTTCTCAAGGTCCATGATGAACTTATTAATATTGATGTTGATTTTTTTTTTTTCTCGCCTACCATATTCTATTAATTAATTTCTAGTCTGCCATGATCTTTGGAAGTAGTTCATAGAGTTATGAGAAGGTTGAAAAACCTCCTTTTCAATCCACATGCGCATCACGTTGGCATTGATTGTTATATGCATTGCAGCTCAAATCTTTATAGGTTTATGTATTGGTGGAGAGTTAGTTGTTAGCATTTCTTCCATTCACTCATTCGAATTGATTAAATTTAAATAAGTGGAAGCCTAATCGATAATAAATCCTTTTGGGATCCTTGTATGATTAAGACCCCCTTAAACTAATATGCTACTCCTTTTCAACCAACCAACTATTCATGTGGTACTGAGCTATTGTAACCGAACAAAGACTTCTTCAAGATTTATAAAAAAAATTCTCGTTTCTTTTGCAGGCTAGTAGGAGTCTTAACCATTTTCTAAGTATTATATTTTAGATCTTGCTTTCTTTTCTACTTCCATGGGTTCCATGATCTCTCTTCCCTCTAATTAGATGTACTCAATTAAAAGAAGTAGATAATTAAGCATGTAGGTTTCCAGCTTCATTTACTGTCAATTTCAACGTCCTTGGATAATTAGGCTTTGGAGAAATAGCATGGAGCTAATTAATAAAATGTGCTTATTTGTATATATCTATGAAGCCATCTAGTAGCTCTCTAGACATCGTAGTCAATGGACACCCGATGAAAACCTAATTGTAGCTATAATCTCTATATAGTCCACTCCCACAGCGTATTTCATTTTCTTAACAATACGAAGGCCTTCACCCCATATATGATTGTTTCTTGTTGACTAGTCTTCTCTATCATTAGAAAGAGCTTTCATCATCTCGATTCTTTCTTCTATTTCTTTTCTCTTAGGGCATTAGCATATGTTTCGGTTTGTGACCATGGCAAGAAGTCATAATAGAATAACCAATCATGAGTTTTCTTCTCTCTTACTCTACTAGGTTGCAAATTTTAAGCGTGCTACCAAACTGTTTATTTGTATGCAGAAATAGATTCATTACACAAAGCATCTTTATGTCCACATCATTGTTAAGCTTGTGAATGAAAAGACATGGGATGCTTTATTTCATGATGTGACTAATAATTTCTGGTTTAGAATTTAAAACTAATCAAAAACATTATAGTGAAATTGATATTGGTTATTTACTTGTTCTAATTATTATAAAGAGCTAAAAGAATTCATATGAAATGATTTTTTTTTTTTTTTTACTAATGGGCAATCATACAATTCTGGCACGAGAACAGCCCAAAAGAACAAAAAAAAAAAAAAAGATATATATGAAGAGAGGATGGAATCTATCTTCATGAGACCAAGTTCAATCAATGAAGTGCTGGACTACATAAGAAGCAACCCAGTCGGCTACACAGTTTGCTTCCCAATAAATATGGCGGCTAAAATAATCGTCGGATCCTGTAAAAGCTATCAAATAAAGCTATCAAATATCACAAAAAATCAGATGGGCATCGTCGCAGTCCGCTCCATCCCGAATTCAACCAATGACGATAGAAGAGTCACCCTCAATAAGGATTCTCTGAACCTGCAGCTATCGGGTCACTCTGATGATGCCAACTCATGCTACTTTGAGCTCAGCTTTCGGGACAGAAGAATTATAGATGGAGATTCTACCAGCCGCCACAAGTCTTCCATCGTTGGTCCGAATAATGTACCCTGCTTCATCAGCTATACCGCATATGCTGCCATCAAAGTTTACCTTAACAAACCCTGAAAGGCTTCCAAAAAATAGAAATCACCTAATGATACTTCTTAATGCCCACCAAAAGTAACTCAAATCCATCCTCTCTTGTTTCTGGTTGAATAAGAAAGATCAACTACTCTATTAATAGCCCTCCATGCATTGCATAAAGATTTATAGTCAAGTTAGGTTGCATTATATATGTTTTGCGTCATTCAATCATTGCATTTACATTATTATATAAATTTTAAATTATTATATATAAATTACAAAAATAATATATTAAAATATAATTAGATTTTTTTTTCTTTGCTAACTTTTTTTTTAATTTTTTCATGATTATCTAACTGTAGCAAATATTGTGATTAATTGTTTTTGTGTATATATTGTTGGCATTGATATTTTTTTTCTTTATTTATTTGCAACATGATTTTAAATTTTTATTTATTTATTTATTCACACAATGTAATGGTTAGAGAATTATAGAAACAATCTTTGGATAAAATTTTATAAAAAAGTAACAAGGTTTTTTTTACCTTTCTTTTGTTGGAAGCCAAGCTCCTAACATTCTATTTGTTTATTGGTAAGATTATATTTCATAAAGAAAAATTATTTGTTTAAAATCATGTTTTTAATTTTGTTAACTTATTTACGTATAGGCAATATTACATACACAACTTAGAAAATAGAAGGCATTTTTGAGATAAAAATAACAAATAAAATATAGAAGAAAATTTCTTAAATTTTGAAACTTATATAAATGTGTGTACACGCAAGTCATGACTCACTTTTTGCAAACATTGGTTCTTAGAATTAATCGCCTAGCAGTAGTTATCATAGGGTGCGACTAAATGCATCATAGCATGGAAAGTAGCTAGTTTATCATTGAGTCATATTTCTGTGAAGACATAATTGGTCAACCAATGTGATAATTAATATTATCACTGCTTTACTTTTCTTTTACAATCTCTTTCCAGAAGCATATCCATAGACTAAGAATTTGACTTTTTGGAACCGAATAGTTTTGATTCACCACCTAATTATTTGAAGGCACCCCTGAAGTTATAGCAATTTTCAACAATTTTGTTTAGAAAACTACCTGGCAACTTAATTTTAACTTGAACTCTTCGTTTACTACTGTTGTAAAATTTGACATCGATCATCTACAGTAATTTTTTGAAAATCGAACCCAGCAAATGAACTTGCTTAGCATTTGAGCCGTGGATCAATTGATTCAACCGAATAAATTAATTTAATTGAATCAAATAATAAAATTCAATATATTAATTTAAATAAAAAAAATTACTTTTATTTATTAAAAATTAAAAGTCTAAACATTGAAATTAGATCGATTTTTTAAAATCCAACTGATTCAATATTTTTTTTAAATTTTTATTAAATTATATAAAAATTAATTTTAATAATAAAACTGAATCAAATTGATGATCAAATTTTTTTTTTTTTTTGGATTCGATCGAACTTTTAAAACCATGATCTGCAGTAAAATTTGAAAGATGATCAGTCCAAACAGCCTGCAAAACGATGGGCAGAAAACCATGCAGTTGAGAGAAGGAGCCGAGTCAAAGCTACCAATCTTCGCAATTAGAAAAATAATATCTCGAGAGTGCAATTTTTTTTAAAAAAAATTAAAAAAGCCTAGTTGAAGAGTTCTGACCCACCCACTTGACTAAATAATTCTTTCCTTTTACTTTCAGAGCATCAAATCTATCAACCATCGCACCGCTCTCATTGGATGCATCGAATTTAATAGTTGGCAAGGAATCCTCCAAAGAAACTTGCAACGATAGAACAACATGGATTCCCTGCTCCACCATGGCAAATTAATTAAGAGATGCTCTTTGCCCTGCCATTACATCCATCATCATGGAACCCTTGGATATCTGCCACCTAACATCCCAAAAAAATAATTCAATACTTGTTTGGCTAAAATATACTTCTGACTCTCAAACTCTCTCAAAATTTTATTTTAATATTTAAATTTTTAACTATTACAATTTAATCCTTATATTTTTAGATCTTATTTAGATTGATTTTTATTTTGATATCTTTAAATAATTATTGATCGATAATTGGAACTCGCAACTAATCTAAATGGTCCAAAAAAAAATATTGCAATTTTCTCATTTCATTGTATATAATCAACTAATATTAATAAAATAATTAACATCTACCTAATATGAATGCATGAATTGGATGTTTTAATTAGTTTTATCAAAATGCAATATTCTCGATATAGTTGAAAAACTTAAAAATCAAAACAAATTTTGGAGATCAAAATTTTGTTTCAATCCATGATTTTTTTTAGTACAGACGGGTGATTATACCACTCTATGATGGATCAGACCCGATATATTAGAGTACAATAACTGAAAAATGATCGAAGGGCAAGGGTTATCCTATTTCCAACTTCAGATACCAGAATGAGAGGCCATCCTGGTAGCAATCCAGTCAGCTACCGGTAGACATGACGAATCTAGATGTTAGGAGCTTCCAAAACCATAGAGCGAATGTCGCATAATAAAGGGATAGTACGCAAGTGAAGCTAGGCTCCTGCCGGATCTAGCGAATAACAGTAATAGAATCACCTTCAATGATAAGACTACGGGCGCCCAGGATTCGAACAACATAGGAGATACCCACCCATGCCGTATACAGTTTGGCTAGAGGCATCGAGGAATCAAGTAAACCAAACCCCCCGCCACCAGCATCATACCATTCGCATCACGAATAACAAAAGTCGATTCAGCAAATCTGTCACGGACACTCCCATCAAAGTTTAT
This sequence comes from Calamus simplicifolius, assembly GCA_900491605.1. NCBI lineage: Eukaryota > Viridiplantae > Streptophyta > Magnoliopsida > Arecales > Arecaceae > Calamus > Calamus simplicifolius. The sequence continues at coordinate 1,340,492 of UESW01004009.1, forward strand.
TTTGACAAACCCTAGAAGATCAATCCATGGTTTGAGATGTTAATAACTTTTAGTTCATTCAAAATTTATTTTGATTCTTAAATTTTTAGTTTATATAATTTAGTTCATTTTGATACCTAAACTTTTATTTTTTTATTATATAAAAAAGTTAAAATTAATAAAATAATAGATATGTTATTTTAAAATGAACATATATATATATATATATATATATATATATATGTTGCCACGGAAATCCGTTCTTCGACTCGGGTGCACTTTCGGCTCCGGATCCGAACTTCGATCTCGACGTCCGGGGTGAACCTGCAAGACAGTCCGCTCACAAAGGATTTTCTTGGGTTGTCCTCTACGGGGGACCCTCCGACGCTCAAGTCAGTGAAGATTCATAGCAGACAGATGTGAGGAGAAGACTTTTCACAGAAGAATCTTTCTCCAAGCTCTCATCGAAGCTCTAATGGAGTGATCGATTCCATAAAGCCAAATGAGTGTACAAGATAATTTTTTGTGCGTACTTGAGATGTTAAAGTGTTGTGGCATTTATAGAGGATCACCTGATTCTCTGGGAGCGTCGAGGGGGCCGAAAGTTGTTATGATTTGAAACGGATTGGAATCGAGTTTATTACGAGACTGGTAGGATATGTATCTTGTCAGTTAGAGGATCGACGGCTGGGAGAGCTAGTTGATGCCTTGGGATTCCACGATTGTGTAGGCTTTAGGCCATTCCTGGGTATGATTCTCCGTTTGAAATCTTATTCCATTTCAGTGAATAGGGACTCTCCCGTGCTAGATTCCGCCGAGTATTTTGAATGCCATGGCTGGCCTAGATGAGGAATAGCTTGATTTCCCAAAGTGTAAAATGGTTCGGCTCAGACAACCGAGGTATAAGGATAGCTCGAGTTACCACGAATAAGGATAGCTCGGCTCAGATGGCCGAAGTATAAAGGATAACTCGGGTTATCGAGAAATAAGGATGGCTCGGGTTACCGAGGAATAAGGATGGCTTGGGTCACCGAGGAACAAGGATAGCTCGGCTCAGATGGCCGAAGTGTAAAGGTGGTCCGGGTTGTCAGGGTGATCCGACTTCATCAAAGCTGATTTGACCTTGTCGCTAGAATGTCATGCAAGTTGGCCAGCTGGCAAGCAGGGTGTTTGGATTGGGCATGACCTCATCGCTAATGTGAGCGATCAATAATACAATGACGATTTTGCCCCTTATCACATGCCCTCCACTCCCTAGTCCAAAGTGTAATTTCGGATATAGGGAGTAGAATTTCAGTATAACCTCATTCAATCAGTATGAGCGGTCAAGGTAATGTTGCCTCTGAGGTAACCCTAGACGATCTGGATAGGGTCCATCGCCATTACAGAGTTCCTCTGTATGTAGCCTTTTTCCTCTTTTCTGTGTTATTTCGAGGATATTTAATTCGAAGGAGTATGACAGATTGAAGGGATTCTGATCCCAAGATGGGGGCGCCTCTCGGATGCCTCGTTGCTATTTATTGATCCTCCTCGGCGAGGGGGCGCAGCTCTTCGTTTCCTGCGAGCATCCACTGGGGCGGTGACGCATGGCGAGTTTACGTTGGAATTGATAGCTCGAGCGATCGAAATACCCGCCAAAAGTAGTTTAAATACGGATGGGAGGATGCCATCGTTGATTGCTTCTCCTGTTGGTCTCTCGAAATTTAGGGTAGTAGGATGGCTTCTGAAAATGAAGGGGGGTCAACTGGGGCGCCAGATAATGGCGACAATGGTCGCGGGGGGCCCCCTCCGCGAGGGGCTCCCACCGAAGCAGCGCTCCGGTAACTATCGACAGGGAGGACCTGTTGTCAATGCTCGCGAAGTATGATCGACTCCGAAAGACAGTCGAAGAATACCTGGCTATCTCCACAAAGGAGCACGAGCTCTTTAGTCGGATCAACAGTCAGTTGGAAGGGCAAGTGGTGACTCTCCAGCAACAAATTGCTATTCTTACTGCCGAGCTAAGTTTGGGCGCGGGGAGAGCTTGATAGCATCCGGTGGAGACGATAAGCCCCGTTGAGGGATCTTGTGTCTTTTTCTTTTCTTTTTGTTTTTCCTTTTATGATGAATGAAAAAGAATTTTTGCAACTTTTGTGTTCGCCGCCATCTTTGAAACGTTTATTCGCACAAAAAATTAACTTGTACACTCATTTGGCTTTACGGAATCGATCACTCGATTCTTCTGTGAAAAGTTTTCTCCTCACATCTATCTGCTATGAATATTCACTGACTTGAGCATTGGAGGGTCCCCCGCAGAGGACAATCCCAAAAAATCCTTTGCGATCGTGGACTGTCTTGCAGGTTCCACTCCGGACGTCGAGATCGGAGTTCGGATCCGGAGCCGGAAGTGCATCCAGTCGAAGAACGAATTTCCACGGCAATAATATATATATATATATATATATATAAGATGTAAAAATATATTTTAAAAATATAAGAATTAAAGTTTGAGGAGTTGGAGGTATATTTTGGCCTAATTGTTCTTAAATATTCTCAAAATCCACGGTTAATTTGAGATGTTAACATGGATGGAGGACGACAGCAAATTTAAGTTAGACAAAGCCTGAGTGAACGTCTCTAAAGTTTGAGGAGTTGGAGGTAGTATATTTTGGCCTGATTGTTCTTAAATATTCTCAAATCCACAGTTAATTTGAGATGTTAACATGGATGGAGGACGACAGCAAATTTAAGTTAGGCAAAGCCTGAGTGAACGTCTCTAGAGTTTAGAGTCTAGACGACGATGGCGGTGAAAGCGAGGGAGCAATTGGAGCTGTACGTGGCCCCCCCTCCCCTATGGCTTCAATTCCTGGATGAAGCTGGACGGCTCGGGAAGTGGGCATGATATATTATATTATTATTATTATTGGGGAGGCCGACGGGGGGGACCCACGAGAAAAAAGTCCAGGAATCCAAGAAGGCAAGTGGCCATGGCCAGATGGTGACGAGAGGTTTAAATTTTAAGGTGCAACCATGGCTTCGGATTTGGACCGCAGCCAATCTCTCGATGTTTGCGTCCTTCTCCAGTACTGTGGACGCCCATAGAAATGGTGGAGTTGTGGCCCATGGTTTTGCGTTGGTTTGACAACATGAGAGAATCTGGAGGCATGTGAGTGAATTTGAGATTTTTTTTTTTTTTAAAGTTGGGGGAAGGGGGATTTTTCTACGAGACAAGGTGTTAAATGATTAATATATATATGGAGGGCTGGTGGAAGAGGTACTTAAGGGCCAGACGTCACTAGATTTTTTTTTTTATAAAAAATATATATATCCTGTGTCTGAGAATGTGACGTCCACTTCTTTTCCCCTTGTCGTTTTGGCTTTTGGAGCTTGGAAGATGCCGGGAGGCAAGGTGGACAGGGGCATCTTAGATGGAATAATATATATAAACCACCTGGTAATTATAATTTATAAGTTATAATCCACCCAAGTTCTAGTTGTTTGAGACCCCAGTTACCGCCTGGCTTTGGTTTGGCTTGACATCAATGGGGCGAGTTGGACCTGAGCTCAAAAAAAAAAATTTTAAAAAGGCTAGAAATTTAAACCATAATTCTGATCCTTGCCTAACACGTAAAGCTGGCCAAAAAGGATGCTGGACTTGGGAGCAATTATAATCTGAAAAGAAATTTTAGTCCTATTTAGGTTCAAATCAAAACATGATTCATTTTTCACGTGTTTTCAATCGAGCTTTTTCATTTTCAAATTTAGTTGCAGCAAGTTTCAAATTATTACCATCATTATCACCAGGATATATGAGCAAAAAAATCTTAAAGAAAATAGAAGGGCCTTATATATATATATATATATATATATATATATATAGAGAAGATTTCAGGAATTCCAAACAAGTTCATTTGATCTTAGATTACTAATAATTATGAGATGATATGATTTTTATTATTTAATATCATTATAGTTGTATTTGATCTCATGTAGTTGAGAAAAGGCTTAGATGGGTTGAATTGAGTTGATAGTTGTATTTGATCTATTATACACCAAATTCTAACTAATGTAAGATTACCGAATTTAGTATATTATGAGAATTTTGAATCACTAATCATAAAATTTTAAAATTACTCTGATCAATCAACCTCTCATTATCTTAAAATAATTTTTTTTTCTTATATAATTTATAGTGCCATAATAATTTATCATTATTTCTTATTATAATATTTAAATTAGATTATAATATACTAATGATAATATAATGTAATTTTAGAATAGTAACTATATTATATTAATATGAAAATAATATCAAGTTATTTTTTAATGTATAGGATGTTTTGATTCCTTAATCTTTAAAACACGGATGGATATATGCTTATTTGATTGGACAGTGAACCTAATAATAGGAATGAATGATATGGAGTTATAATCACTATGACATCTAGATAACACCAATAAATTATAATCAAATACAATAATTTTTGGTTGTTTCACTGCATTCGATGAATTTAGCAATGCAGCGAACCTTCTCATCTAGGCTTAAAACTTAGGGAAGACTATCAGACTGGTCGCGTTGGATGATGCGTGCTCATGCTCGTCCCATACTGCTGCTCATCTAGGCCAAAATCAAACATGCGCCAATCTCAACATCCACAGAGATATATGACCAATATTAGATAGATTAGAGTAGCCCAAGTTATAAGTTTAGGCCATACATATGATTAAAAACAAACAAACAAATAAAAAAAGGCACCTCTCACCGTCTCACCTTCTAACAAGTAGTTAGGTGTGAGGTTGGTGGAGCAAAACAACCCTATTCCACCAAAGGCTCATGGCACCAATAGCCTAAATCTATGGCTTATAGGTTGCAATTTTTGAGCAAAAGCTGAAGAAATTAGAGAACCTGTTTGGTTCGCGATTCAAAAAATTATTTTTAAAAACATAAATTATATCTAAAAATCTGAGTTGTATTCTATTAATTTTTAGTATTCGAGAATATGTTTGGTTGGTGTTTTCAAAAACGTTTTAGATGAATTCATGAGTTTGAGCATTTTGAGAAAATAAGAATATATCTGAAAAACATTTTAGATGAATCCGAAGAAAATGTCGCTACGATATTTTTTCAGATTTATTCAGATTTTTAGAATCGTTTTAAAAAAGTATTTTTGAAAACGGTTTGATCAAATGCATTTTTTATGCTATGCATTAAATTTTTTATTTTTAAAAATAAAAAATTCAACTCGGGCAAAGTTCTAAGCTTCGGATTTGTCATTGCCTTGGACGGGCATTAATGGGATATGCCTTCATGAGCAAGACTTTGGAGCAATTAATATGGCCCATTGTACGCGCTGCAGGGACCTCTAATATATCTAAAGAAGGGAATCGATGCCTGCCAATCGAGAAGAAGGCAAATGATGGCCGCAATTAGAACCAACGAGCCAATGAGCTAATGGAGGATTGATTGCACATACAACTATAGAAGGCCGAAAGAACTAAAAATTTGGACAAAATTATTGGGGTACAAGGAAAAGATTGTTCCCTCTCTATAGGTAGGGACCGAGCATCTAATACTAGTTTAGTTTTATATAATAAAAATGACTTCTCTAGGAGTAGGATTCCCTTTAATAGGGTAAAAAAAAAAACTATCTTTATTCTTGCTTAGTTTAAAAGAAAAGTACTTTTTTCTTGCTTACGTTTAAAGGTATGATTTCTAAAATATAAAATACCTGTATTTAATGATCAAACAAAATTTGTTGGAAGCCGGAAAATAAAAAAGGACATAAATTTGTGCTGGAATATGAGAGTAACTGTGAGTCGACCTAGCTGCGTCCCTCATTAAAAAAAAAAAAAATCAATCAATCCGTACAAACTTAAGATTTGATGCACATAAGATGGAAAAGAGAGGGTCATTGGGCGATCCACTTGCACCTGAAATAGAATGATAAACCATATTTGATTACAGTGAGTGAAAAGCAATCGTGATTTATTAATTTATTGACTAGATAGGAATCTATAGCAATATAATGGACCGTCTTCCTTCCTCACTGAAGCTTTCCTCAGTTTATTGTGATGTTGTTCGGTTGGAGCATTTCCTATCAAGCAAGATTTTGGAAAAGCGAATCAATCCCTTAACCCTGCCAGTTCATTTTGTTAGAACCATCTAGTCACCACGGAATACTGGAAAATCTTTTATCAAATCCATCTATAAATAAATTAGTTACTTTTTTTTTATGAAAAAAAAAAAAACAATCTTGTCATCACTAGTTATCATCTTTAGTGCCATCCACTTACTTCTCAAGGTTCCCAGATTTTTAAGGCACATTTATCATACACTGATTTGCTCTTGAGGTCAACAAGAATCTTGATCTTTTTCCCCCTCTCATCAACCTTTTAGTTGATCTTTTAAATTCCTATTCATGTACCATAGCTAAAATTTAAAAGGCTAAAACTTTATATGCCTGGCCCAAGCTATCATACAAGTCCAACTAACAGAGGACAATGGGCAGACAAGGCATGTGGCATCTGATATAATAAATGCTACAAGACCCATTAGGCATTTCCAGAATCTTGGACCTCCCCCAATCTTTCATGACAAAAAGTGAAGACACATGCAGTTGGTATATTAGTCCTATTATTTATATGATTTTGCAAAATTTCATATAAAGCCTCATACCAGAATTTTGTGCCTCCATGCTATTCTGAAGCCATTGATGACCAAGCTGGTGGTAGAATTTAAGCCCCCAACGCTAATAAGGTGAGAGGCCACCCTGGCATCATGATGATTAAAACCATCTACCAGCTCCCTCCCTTGAGAATGGTAGGACACTGCATGTACAAGTTATCCTTTGGTCATGTTCTAGCAGTGTGATAATTCCTTGGAATCCAAATTTCCCAGCAGAGAACCTATCAGGGTATTCTGTCAGTCTTCTGATCACTTGCCTCCTCTCCTACACCATCCCTGCCTCAAAAAACAGTATCATAATTGGCTTGTGGTGATGTGAAAACAAATTGGCTCATTGGAAGGATGTTGGAAGATATAGGACCATGTAACAGATAAGAAGCTAGACAAGCAGCTTCACTAATTATCCGATGACTTGGTCTAAAGAGAAGCAGATCATCAAGCAGACTCTGGCCTCACCATGATAAAAGCCTTCCAGGCAATTCTTGTCAAACAAAGCAGCAATCTTTCACACGATGAATTAGACTATATGCCAGAATACACTGATTCAGTGTCTGATTAAAGTTGATAAATTCCGCAGAAAATAAAATGAGAAAAATGTGGCATATATGTTTATCATTCTACCCATCCGATCCATCTGCCCCATCTCTATATCATTTCCATCGTATGAATCCTCAAGAAATGACAAGAAAAAAGAACCAAATAAAAGCATCCTCAAACATAAAGGAAGAGTCTTACAAATTAGAATTGTGTTGCAAAATCATAACTACATCCTTGGGATGTAAAATACATTTCTTGATGTTTCTCATGTTGTATTGGGTGATGAGATTGCCGTGAATCCAGGTGGCATTTGCCACACAACCACACCAAACCTGGCCCGTGGAGTGAGTCTAATCATGCACTGCTATCCAGAATGATGCACTCTGATCTGACCATGGTGACTTAAAGAAAAACATCAATACAGCTTATGTTATTCACCACAATCAACAGCATCCATCTTCAGAATACCTGATCAGCTCCATAGTGTGGAGCTTCTACAGCTGCCACCTTAAAAGCATTACTTTTCTCATCCAGAAAATCTTGCAATTCCTAAGCTCACTACAGTGAAAAGAAGGTAGAGCCCAACAAGGCAAAAGCCCCAGAACCTGGGCACCCAAAACCTGTACCAAGTGACCACCAGAAGAGAACCCATCAAGCTCAGCAGTAGGAACACAAAGGCAACCACGATGCTAACATGGAACCGTAGCACATAAGGTTCTGGATATGTGCTTGCCGTCTCTATAACCAGTGCTGCGCCCAACCCAACCAGCATGTTGAACATGGGGCCTGCAAAGCAGCCTGCCATTGCCATGGCAGGCTGGCCAGCCTTGGCCAATGCAACATCAGCAACAAGATCTCCTACTGAATTACCCCATGCCAAGACCGTCAACCCGAGGATTGCAGGTGGAAATTCCATTATAGTTCCAATTACAGCAAGACAGTTCAATAGTTCACCAGCCATGGTTGAGATCCAAAACACACTCATCATGAAGGCAATTAAGGTGGCTACTGTCCATTCATTTTCTGGGGATTCCGTTCCAAAAATAAAGTGGACTACTGCAAGACAGAGGCTTACAAAGAGAACAACAGACCAGAGAGGAAAACGGGTCTGAGGAAGAAGGAAAACTATTTGTGTGTCTAATGCAATGAAGGAACTTAATGAATATAGGAGAATAAGGGGACACAAGCCGATGTTAGCTGCTATATAGAACCTGTTCCATTCTGAAGGAGAAGTTGACGGGATTGTGAGCTTCAGAAGAGTTGCAACAGGAACTTCCCAAACTTGTGAAATCTGTCTAATAACAAGCATAAACAATTTAAAAACATGGGAGGTCAGTTTAAGTTAAAAAAAGCTCTATACCTCAAGAATCAGGATAAGTAGTTATACACATAATAAAGGGCTGACAATTGATTCAGAATGAGTAGTGACCAGACTTCCAAGATCAATTTAAGTCAGATACATATTTATGGGAAACAATACCCTATAACTCTTTAAATCATAGAAAACTAAACAACAAGAGGTAGCCTGACGAACCATATTTTGCATCTATGGTTGAATTCAAGCCATGTCAAAGCATGGTAACTAAAACATACTACATGAGCATCAAAGAATAAGTTTCATTTCAGAGGATCAAAAATGATAGGGGAACTGGTAAGGACAGAGGTTATCAGGAAAAGAAGCTGCACATGTGCTAGCCACTTCTGACAGTACAATAACTGATCATGGGCCGCCTAGCCCGTTTTGATATTTTACAGGCTTAAACACTAAAAATAGACCAGCAGGACAGATCTTGACAAAAAAAAAGGCTCAATCCAAAAAAAGCTAGGCTTGAAGATTTCTTTAAAAAAAAAAATCCAGGCTCAGCCCAATCTGAAATTGTATATATTGATTATGTAATTTTTTTTCTTTAGTACTTAGTCAAAAAATTTAGACCCAATAGTTGAACTACGCCATGCCTAGGTATGGGCAGCATGTATAGCTACTATGGTGTAGCATGGCTCAAGTCCAGCTTAGTGCGACATCTGATCAGCTCTAGAGGGCACCTAGCTGGTAAATTTGATTCTTTCAATTAAATTTATCCATAAGCTAGAAAAAAAAGCCATGCACTAGCTGCTTTTTGGGCCAGGAAAGAAAAAAACAAATGCTACCCTACAAGCCTTCTGCTCAATCAGGTGCCTCAGCTGTTGCCCACTAGCCAAAGGCAGTTTGGTAAATTGGATTCTTAGATCTATATCAAGAAAAGGCCTCAGATATTGTATAGCAACTCAATCCTCTCCCTTTCTCTTTAATAGGTTAGCATATCAAACCGAGGTACATATATATTAAGGTTTTAAAACCCATGGGATGGGATCGTTTCAATTTTTCCATGGAACAAGAAGTCCCGCTCCATGCCAATATATGGTCTAGGAGATGTCTCAAGACGTGCCATTGGAACCATGTAAAGAGAGGAACTAATTCCATTTCTTCTTGCCAAACCATTAAGATATCTTTTTCTCTCTATACACCCATATCTCATGGAAGGAAAACATAAGTTTATGTAAATAACAAAGTCATCTAGTACTATCACTTTTATTACCAAACTTCTGATGCGTAAGTTGCCTATCTTCTCTCACTATATCTATATATCATGGAGAAATATTAGTTTCTGAGAAATGACAAAGCGGGTTGGATACATTTAATAACTTTTATCAAAGGGGGTTGGATCCATTTAATAACATTTATCAAAGAGTAATAAATTTCCCCCACACAACCCAAAGGCAATGATAAGCTTCTCTATCTCCCTGATATTACGTAGAATTTTAAAGCCATGTCATCAAGAGAGATCTCTGTGTTAAAGACAACATGACTCCCAGCCCACTCTCGTGATGCCATGTCCCCATCTACTCTTCCAAACATGCTTGCGATTCGCTTTATGAGCCCTATCCACTGGTGCATAGACAAACTCACACCCACTTCTCCCAAAGACCAATCTCCAACTCTGTACTATTCACTGCATGCATGCATGCATCCATGCAAATATACATACGTAATAAAACTATATCATATGCTCAGACTCTCAAAAGTGCATGCATCCATGCATATATACAAGTAATAAAACTGTATCATATGCTTAGACTCTCAGAAGGTCCCTAGAATTCAAAAGTCTACAACCCTTGCAAACCTTGATCTTGAGATGATTCCAACTTCTGCATAGACTCCCTCCTACATCTCTTTATTTCTCCCATGCATGTAGCCAGGATTGTGGGTTTCTCACTAGCAAGTGGGTTTCTATATTTTTATATCTACCCCACTTCAATAATCTTTCTCTTTGCATGCACGAGCAATCTCCCATATCTATGTCTCCCTAATCAAAACAGACTCGGCAAGTGTGCCTCCTCTCTAAGTGAAGTGGGTTCTTATCTTCCTCTTCTTTTCTTTCATTTTTATTTCCCTTCCTCACTCTCCTTTTCTTTTTGCATGAGCAATGTCCCATATCTATGCCTCCCTAATAGAAATAGACTTATTAAGTGTGCCTCTTCCCTCTAGGTGAAGCAAGTTCTTGTCTTCCTCTCCTTTCGTTTTTATTTCCCTTCCTCGCTCCTTTTCTTTTTGCATGTCTAGAAATTTTAAGCTTCATTTTTTTTCTTTTTTTTTTAAAAAAAATGAATGTCTTCAAAATCTTCATGTTTCCCTGTAATGGCTAAAGTGATATTAAGAATTTTAAGTTTCCACCATGTTGGTGTTATTATATTTATGAGCATTCTATTTAAATTCTGTGTTCAATTAAGATGTTGTATTATACTCAATGCTCAACTCTAATGTTATATAAAAAGAATATTATAATTTATTCCAAATTTATTTGTGACTAAATTATACCTATTATTTAAAAAAAGAATATCTCAATTCACCAAGTTGACCCAAATGAGTCAATGGGCCAATGTGGTTAATGGTCAGATCGGTTCAAAAGTAGCAGCCTATAAACCAGGTTGGATAAAGCGTGACATACTCACACCACTACCAAGTTAGAACTAAGAATGCTCTTAAATAAATTCAAAAGTATCCCGGCCTATATATCTCGATAGCACCTATCAATCAGGAAGAGAAATTGTTAATAATCATTAGTTTAAGTGAGTTTAGAAAAATTGTTGCATTAGACAAGCTTAACTTGTTTAAATGAACTTCAAGTTGGATGAGGCCTGGTCAGCATCATCTCTTTGACTAGTTTACTTAGGTTAACCTCAGTTCATTACTGATCTAGCCCATTTGCATCCTCTGTATGTCAGAACTAAGAAGAAAGTCATATTTCGAATCAAAATACAGATAAATTAAAAACAATTGATTGCTAATTTTTTCCTCATAGTTTAAAATCGATGCAATATTTTCAGTTGTATTATAATTTTTATATAAACACCGTCCCTAACCTTAAATTTATGTGTAATACTAAACCCCATTAAACAAATACTACTAGGATATATGTTATGAATTGGTGATTTTTCATCATACAAGATGGAATTGGTTTAATTAGATCCATTAGTCTAAAAATCATCATTTTTATAAATAAAACATTATTTTATATCCTCAAATCAATAATTTGTAAATTTATCATAACATAATAGCAAGCAATAAAATAAATCCCCTCAATAAAAATCACTATTTTTAAAACAAAAATTTAGTCTACTATATTATTTCAATCAAAGTCCATGGTAATGACAGAGGCTTGGACATATACAACGAAAATCTCTATATGCTTCAGTTAGAAAGAGTGATCTTTTAACAGTCCATGATAATGATAAAGGTAAAGTAGACCTAAACTAACATGGACAAAAATAATTAAGAGAGATATAACTATTTGTAATTGAGTGTCGATTTAGTTCTGAATAGAGCAGAGTGGAGGAAGCAGATTTATGTAGCCGACCCCATGTAGTTGGAAAAAGGCTTAGATGAGTTGAGTTGAGTTGCATATTATTTCAATCAAAGTGCATATTGTTTATCATGGGCTTTCAGCTGGTTTAAAGGAAAACATAAAGATTTCATCCTTATATATGTGGCCTCAATGAATTTGACTTTCACAAGAAACCCATTTGAATCATTTTCCCACCAAAAAAGCACACGTCCATATAATAGATTAAATCATTGAAAAACACCCAAAGCAAAGAGAAAAGATGCGAGATGAATTAATAAATTCCATTTATATGCTGATGTTCTCTACAATATAAACATCTCAGTACCCTGCCTTCCTTACATAAGGGTAGAAAAGGTCAGATTTAGGCCCTTTGCTGAAGTACCATAATGAAGTCATGAAACATGAAACAGTTGCTCTATGGAAGATGGAAGAACTTGATTAATGCAACAGAAATTCATAAACCCAAGGCCCATAACACCAATTAGTTGCTTCTAAGTGTAGATTAATCTTAACAAAAGATGAATAAATCTGCAGTTTTATAAAAATGTGACATAACGTTAACCACTTGACTTTATGTTGATGATCTACTGACAGTTTTTACTGAGTCGGTAGCTTTCCTGTTGAATAGGTTGTTGCTTTCTCTGATACATGTGAAAGTGCAGACTAGTATTACACTTGCACCTTACTTACAAGCTGCTTTCTAGTTAACCATGTGTCCAATGATTTCTCTATTAATATATTGTCAATACAACTTGTCCTTAGGTTCCAGAAGAGAATTCACAAAAGTGTTTATTGAGAAAAACAGAGGGTGAAGAGGAAGAGTACAGGTGTATAGAACCATGTTAAGACAATAAAAAAATAAAATACCGAACAGGGATCAGTGATCCAGTACAGCTAGGCAAATGAAAGAAAGGTATAGTCAGGTAGATTTTCTTTGTTTTGCCTCCGCATTTGGAAATGAGATTTGATACCTCAAGTGTCCTACTACTTTAAAGCATTTCAAGAAATATTCTGCTAATGCATATCAACACATTGCTCATATGGTGCATTACACTAGCCTCGACCATTTCAACAAGAGAAGTCAGGTTAGAAGTGACATTTCGTAATTGAACAACTCAGATTATACGTAAGCGAAGAGTATTATCAGCATATAGGAATATAGAATCAGAAGTGACAAGGTTTCCACGAGAAAATCATAACATAAAGCTTCTCAAGGGGAAAAATATCAAAGGGAACCTTTGGTTAGCAAAACCATTGGAGGGAATGTAATCATAATTATGACATGGAACAATATGCATGACTTATCACTCAGATTTGTGATCATAGATAGCATTTTCTTCATATGCTAATCTATAAGATGTATGGAATAACATGTCCTCTATGCTAGACATATGTTGGTGGAAGGAGGGGGTGCATTTTGCAGCGATAGCAAAAACAAACATTCTTTGTTTTCCATGCATTCAGTTCATCATCATAAGCTCATTCCTAGCTGATCATGAGAGTATGCTCTAAGTATCTTAAGTTCCAACTACAGACTAATCAACCAATTTGGCTTTTAGCAAGTCATTGAGTAACCTGTTCCCACTTCAGTCCTAATAAAATAGGATATTATTTCCATGTATGCAAGTATTAAAACATGCCCTAACTCTAGGTTTTTAATGTATGTACAACAGTTATTTCTTCGCAAGAAACCCATATCCTATCCAGAATAAGCATTTGAAGGGCTTTTTTCTGTGCAACATAGATCAAGTGCCTGATGTAGTTTCTGAACCAACTCTAATTTAAGAAAAGAAAATTCACATTCCACTACTGCTCTGTTCTATCAATATGCTTTCTCTGAAATTCTCATTGTTGGTGTCATTTGTGACCTGTGTGGATACTAGACAGAACACATACATGAGAGTTCAAATATAAGAGAACATTTTTCTTTTTTCTAACAGAAAATTGAATTCTACAAGTTTGGCTTCCTCTAATCTAAAATAATTATTTTAAGCACTCGGGAAAAAGAAGGTGCAACGTTTCAATCCATGCACAGATTCAAAGTTTTTTTGACTGGTTGGCAAACCACTTTTAAGTTGAACTTGGATAATCTACCGCAAGCTTCAAGTAAACGAGTGAGTGACACTGATTAGCTTAGCATTCCCTCTATATCCACAGTTCTAGATAGCAAATAAACCTTAATTCTAGCCCCTTGGTTAGGACGATATAAAGAAATCACATCACGCTAGCATTCTATAGAAACAAAATCCATCTAATTTGATCCTTTATAATAATCAAACTTCAATTTGTCTTTCAATGCGTACCTTTCCAAGCATCCCGCAAAAGCTCCATCCAGATTTGGCTTTGGCATTCCCCAAATCTCCCATGACTTCCCCAGTTTCCCGATCCAATTGCTTTGAAGGCTTTCTGGGAGCCTCCTCCTCCTCGGCCACCAATCCCATCTCCACCTCACCCTCCTTCCCTCTCCTCCCTTCCACCACCAAATCCATCCAGAAGACGAAGCCGACAAAGAACAAGTAGAAGAGGATGAACCCAACAGCTGGCCATAAGAAGATCTCGGCGCTGAGGTAGACGTAGAAGAGGGCGGATGCAGCGATCAGGTAGAAGAAGACGTCGCGGACAAAGGGACCGGGGTTGAGAGGAAAGGGGGCAGCGATGATGGCGACGGCGCCGACGACGAAGGCAGAGACGAAGGCGCCGGCGGAGAGGATGGCGCCGAGGCCAGTACGAGGGTGGCCGCCGCGGACGGCGGCGACGGAGGCGAAGACGTCGGGGGAGCCATTGCCGAGGGCAAGGAGGGTGACGGCGGCCATGGAGGGGGAGAGGCGGAGGTTGGCGGCGAGGCGCGTGACGACGGGGGTGAAGTGGTCGCGGGCGGCAGAGACGAGGAAGTAGAAGTGGAGAAGGAGGAGGAGAAAGAGGGCCGGGAGGGAGAGGCGGGGATCGCCGGCGAGGAGACAGAAGTGGATGGCGGCGTAGTTGAGGAGGCCGGGGGAGTCGCCGCGGCAGTGGGCGAGGGCGACGGGGCAGCGGCGCTCGGCGGGGAGGCGGCGGACGGCGGAGCAGGAGGCGTCCGGCGGCGGCGATGAGGACTCGAGGAGGAGGCGGGATTTGGAGGGGAGGTTGGAGAGGGGTTTGGGGGGAAGAGGAGGAGGAAGAGGGTGAAAGAAAGGGGAAGAATTGACATGATGACAAGCTTCAGAGGGGAAGAAGAAGAAGAAGAAGAAGAAGAGGAAGCCATGCCATTCAATGACACTGGAGCAGTGTTAGGATGGGAAGAGGGAGGAGAGGAGTAATGGAATGGGGGAGAAGAAGAACAGATCTTCCCCATTGCCATATTTGAGTCGGAGAAAGCGCGTTCCCATTTGCTTTTGCTTGGTGAATGAATGGTGATGAAAGTGCCCAGTAGATGGGTTGGGCTGTCCTGGGCTTGAAATATTGAATGTTGCTAGCCTTCACAGTTCACATGGAATTTTGAGTTGGACCACAGATTATATATATAAGTTAAACTTGATGAGATAATTGATGTCATTTTGCTGCCAGCTTGAAGACTATCATTTAAGCTCCTAGTTGTTTGCAATGCAAGATAAGCAATAATTTACATATTAACATCAAATAACATATTAATTATTTTATAAATTTTAACTAAATAAAAAAAATTTAAAAAATAAAATATTTTAAAATATAAAGTATTAAACTATAATAACTAACTATTTTATAAAATATATAGAGAGAGAAAATGTTGAATTTAGCTATATTTGAATGTTGCCAAGTCTTAAATCCAATTTCCTTTTCTATGAGTAGATCCATACGAATTTCAAAGCCATTTCATCTTTTTAACTTTTTTATCTTTAGAATTCATTATCTGTATGATTCAAAGATAAAAAGAATCATTAGATTTGAACTTAATTACATTCGAATATAACTAAGTTCAATGCACTCTCTTTCTCTTTTTATGTACAACGATTAATAATACATTATTAATAAATAGCATAGGTCATGCCATCATGAGTCCTCTTTCAGGTTTTATTACTACTCATGTCTGAAGTTATTACCACGCATGTTTTCCATGCTTATGGACAGGAAAAGATGTGAAAATATTTAAATTAACATTAGAAATAGGCTTAAACAAGCATTATACTTGGTAAATCAAGACTCGTAGAACTTATAGTAAATGGTTAGGAAAATTTTGGATGTTGATGCCTATTAGAGTTGGTAGATAGTCTATGTACATGCTTAAGACTGTATTATAAGGAACACTTTTATGCAAGACATTAATTGGGAGTTGGACTCCAATATTGTGCTTTGCAGCGAGTTAAACAATAAAACGTTTTTCTCTTCTTTTTGAGAGGAGAGGAGAGACTAACCTTCACCTTTTATCCTATGCCAACCCAACACTTTAGAAAGCTAGCTCTAATAGGAATTGAATCTCTACATCTTCTACAAGTAGCAATGAATGTTACCATACAAGCTGAAGCTTGGTGGTAACATTATTTATGATAAAATAAGATAAAAAACAAACCATGTGCAGCTTCATTATTTTCACCTGTCGATGATACGGTTGATGGTTATTTGTAGCTTGTTTAAGTGTACTCTAGATTGGGCTTGATTTATCATCAATTTAAGCTTAATTTCTAACACAGTTGAATATTAACTTAATTGTTATAAATCAATTGTAGCTTAACTCATGTTGGATTCAAACTTGATTTCAAGGTTGGCTGAAGCTATTTCAGCATTTAATCAGCTTGTTTTGGGCCACATCAAGCTAAGTTCATCAAACTAGATTCATTTTTTATATTTAAAAATAATTACAAACCTGATTTGCTACTTATTTATATTTCAAATTATTTCACTTTAATTATTTACCTTAACCATGCTCACTTGTTGCATCTTGGTGACACGAACTTTGGGGCCGTCACGGTTAACGATTGGGTCCGGAAATTGCAACAAGCTTCGATGAGACATGATGGTCGTTCACTGTTTCTTCTCTTGCTAAAGTTTTGTACGATTAAGCTCTGCAGCAAAAAGTATAAGGCAGTGTTTGATAGAAAAATATTATCCATAGATAAGTGTACGGGATAGAGTTTGTCCCCTGGCTATCCCTAGGATATCCCTTGGCTATCCCATTGATCATATCAAATGCAAAAAGGTAAATCCATGGGATAACTTTTTTTTACTCTTATTTGGAGGGATAACCAGCTATTCCTGCATTTTCTAGGGAATAAATTGAGGGGATATCCCATGGTTAACCATGGTTAATCATGGATTATCCCTTTGGTTAACTTTATTCCCAACTATCCCTTATAGTTATGGCTTTTGGGAATAAGAGGAGATATCCCCTCTTATCCCTATTTCAAACACTACCTAAGGAATGATCGAAAAGACTCTGTGCTTCGGCCTTCGGTGCATAAAATGTGACGTATCATCGAGCATGCCATGGCTCATTAGCATGCATAGCACAGCAATAGTATAGATGCATAATCAATTATACGTTCAATGCATATTTTATGCATCGGTTCGATATATAAAGACTTTTTTTAAGGAGCTAAATTTCTCAAGAGACATTGGACTTTTAAAGCTCATGATGGGTTACTTATGATGGGCCCATTGGTGAAGCCTAGGCCAATTTAGTCATCATTTTGATAATACCCAGTTCAACGTCAAGGAAAAATCTTTCTGCACCAGAATCCGATGCAAAAAGCACGCATCGCATGTGACCATTGGTTGCGCACGTGCGAGCACATGTGTGATGCGTGCTGCGACCCAATGGGCCGTGGCTATTGGGCTGCAGCATGCGCGCTCACACACATGCGCGACCAATGATTGCACGCGGTGCGTACTTTCTACAGTGGACTTCGTTACAAATATTAGGCTGTGGTATGCGCGCTCGCATTGATCTCGCGTGGTGCGTGCTTTCTGCACCAGAAAGACTTTTCCCAACATCAAAGAACCAATAATCCCAAGCCCATCCATAGGATCCGAAGTCCTCCTTTTTTCTTTTTTAATTTAAGCTTTAGCTAAGATTTTTTTAATGTCCAAACTAACAAAATTTGAATATGAGCTATGCCAAATTTAGAACCGAATCATTTTCACTGAACAAATATAAGGATAAAAAAATAACTAGAATTTAAACTAGGCTGCATTCGAATGTAGTCGAATCTATATCTTGTCATCTTCTTCATTTTTAAATTCATGATTTAAAATTTCAAAGATAAAAAAATGGAATAGCTTTCGAATTTATATAGATCCAAAAATGAAGAAAATGATCAGATTCATATATATGTGTGCGTGTGAGAGAGTTTGACTTAGTTACACTTATCACAGTCAAGCCCAAATTTAATCATTCTTTCTATCTTTTGATCCCTATAAAAAAAAGAAAGTGACATAGCTTTAAGATCTATATGGATCTAAAGGTGGAAAAAATGATCGAATAAGAGTCTTAGTTACGGTTGAGTGTATCCTTTCAGCATGTAAAATTTTAAACTGAATTAAATGGATTCAAGGGAATACTTAGCTTATGATGAGCTCTAAGTATGACATCATAATGCATCCTATGACACCTAAAATTTAGTTTCACATTAGATAAAAAGAGATATCTTATAGCTTATAATTTGAGTCCAGTTGCTATCCATTAACTTCTACTCTAGTTTTTGGGCAATATAGTTTCAGTCCATTAATAAGTTAATTAAGCTAGTGCCTAGTAGGTCGGCTTGGGGCATTATAAATGATATGCAAAAGTTGATGGTAAAAAAAAAGGTTGCTAATAAAATAGTAGTAAAGTCTCGTCATGGCGTAAAGTCATCCTTGCAGCACCAATGATCCAGCTCAGAGGGTAGATTCTAATTAGCTTGTGGCGTGCGATGAGAATATCGCATTATAAGGATAAAGATTATAATACCCTAAATTTAGTCCCATATTGGATTGGAAAAAAATATATTATGTGCTTATAACTCAAGTCCACTTGTTAACCAATAACTTTTACTTGAGTTTTTGGGTCATGTGATTTTGGTTCGATATATTGAGTTAATTGAGTTAGTAGGTGAGTTTAGGGCATTACACATTCATTATTATTTAAAATAAATAAAAAAGGGATAAAGGAGAGTTAATCTATTTGGAAGTCCAAGGAATAAGGTTTTATTTTATTAAAAAAAAGAAAGGAAAAGAAAGCACACGGAGGCAAGTAAATATATTTTTAATATGTTTTTTTGAGATAAGCAGGAGGATACCTATCTTTCACCAAGAGAAGTGAAGAAATACGCCAACCAAAAACTAACAAGTTGTTAAGTCACATGAATAACAAAGAAGATTAATCTAAAGCTCTATCACATGCTGAATTTCTCTCATCCAGCAAGTCAGCAAATGGAAGTCTGACCAAAGCCCTTCAATATCCGTACCAAGCAGGCATCTAGTCCTTGTAATTGACATTCAATGGTTATTTGGGGCTGCTGCTAAGAAAGAACGACTTTAGATAGCTGGTGACGGTAGTTATATTTTTTTTAGTACAAGCAGGCGATCAGATTAGTCTTGGATGAGTCAAGTCCGATATATCATAGTACAAAATTTGAGAAAGTATCAACGGGCACGAATCATCCGGTAGCTTGCACTAAAGTTTGGAGTGATGGCAATCCGGGCAGCTACCTGATCAGCCATTGAATTAGCTTTCTAGTAAGTGTGCCGAATCTGGACTATATAAGCCTGATGAAACATAGTCCGAATATGGCATATTAAAGGGTTGGTAAGCATAGGGTCGCCCGATTCCTATCGGAGCCAGCGAACTACAGTAATAGAGTCCCCCTCAATGATAAGCCTGCGAATGCCTAAGCTACGTATAGAATAGGATATGCCAGCCCACATAGCATACAGTTCAGCAGCCGGCACAGATAGATCAAGAAGGCCAAAACCACCAGCCGCCATCAATGATCCATCAAACCCACGGATCACAAAAGCTGAATCAGTGAAATGACCTTGAACACTGCCATCAAAATTGACTTTGACAAGCCCTAGTGGATGGGGTTCTCAGGAGATGAAGACCGTACATCGGTGCACTGCAGAAACAGCAGGGAAATCCCAGATGCTAGGGCTATCGGAGTCAAGGGCTGACTGACGAGGTTGTATTCAGCAGAAAGGGACAAAGCTGTCTGAACAATCCTGTGGGAGGGTCAATGACATTAGTGAAGACATGCAATTTCGGAACAATCAGACTTGATAAGCAATATAAATAGCCAAGAAACTCGACTGACCGATGTCCCTCCTCATATCCCGTCGAATCAAAGTCAGAAAGGAATCTTGACTTTATGGCCAAGTGGACATCTAGGCTTTATTTGGAACAACAATTTCATAGAACCTATGGAACTGTTCAAACCTAAAAAGTTAGAAATCAAAGGCAATACATATACATAGATATGTTATTAAGAAAAAAGAATTATTTTTGTAATTGTACCTAATGTTTACTATGTAAAGAGAGTAACTATGGCAGGGAGAGAAGTTAAAGGGTTCCCAGCAAGCTTAATTTATCATTTAAGTGAATAAAAATTTGCAAAATCTTATAAATCTAGTAAGCAATAGAATCTTTACTTGATTTAATAATATTTACTTATTAAATAATAATTATTTTATTCATGTAATAATTATTTATTAATAAATAAATTTAATAATTATGTAAAATAAATATTTATATGTAAAATAACATAAATATTAAAATAAAATATTTTTATAATATTTATGTAAATATTTTAGCATCCACGTGTAATGTTGGTCATTCATGGAAATATAAAGCTTAATACTAAAAAAATCAGATAAAAACATAGTGCATGTAAGTTTTAAACAATTAAATGACATCATATATTCTTTCTTTCCAAATAATGTCATCATCTAAAAAACTTCTACATAATAAAAAAAAATATAGACAAGAAAAAATATGCATATATATATATATATATATATATATATAGGTATCTTATAAAAGGGAAATTTTTTCAATTTTACCCATTGTTTGGTTATGTAAAAGAACAAGTATGATAAGGAGAAATTTAAGCAGTTTTCTAATAAGGTTGGCTAATCATTTGATTCTTAAATAAAAATTTGCAAATCTTATGGTTTGATAAGTGATAGAATATTTACTAGAAGATGGACTTACTTGTCATTTCAAAATTGAATCAAAGTTAAATAATTTTAATAAGCAAAAGTATGATCGGAAAAAATAATTCTCATCAAAAAATTTAATATAAAAAGTTTCATAAGCCATCAAGCTGAAAGTAAGTATAATTAGAAAGAAGAAAAGAAATTGATATAAAAAGTTGCACTAATTAATAGGTTGAAAGTTGCTGTTATTTTTTTGAATTATATAAAAAAAGAAAAAGACAAGGGAGGAAAGAAGAGAGAGAGAGAGAGAGAGAGAGAGAGAGAGAGAGATACTTGGCAACAAATTAGAGCGCTGCCCTTAAAGGGTTTTTTTTTTGTTTTTTGTACAGACGGGCGATCACACTAACCTCGTGTGAGTCAGCCCAGTAATATCAGAGTACAAAATTTTCCTAAGAGCTAAAGGACATGGGTCGCCCTGATTCCAAGTCTAAAATCCCACATGATGAGTCACAGCTGCCGCTACCCAGTTAACCGCTGAATTGGCTTTTCGGTAGATATGCTGGATGTGGATGCTATGGGAACTGCGCAGAGCAGCCCGAATATCGTCTAGAAGCGGATTGGTGGGAATATGGTTGCAACCATCCGCTTGAAGCCACCGGATAACAGTAAGGGAATCCCCTTCAATAAAAAGGTTGTGAGCATGAAGGCTCCGAGCAGCATGTGATATACCAGCCCACACAGCATAAAGCTCCGCCATAGGGACAGAAGTATCTAACGAACCAAAACTGCCCGCCGACATCATAGCTCCATCAGTCCCACGAATAATGAAGGCTGATCCAGCAAGTCTTCCCCGTACACTTCCATCAAAGTTGATTTTAACAAACCCTGGAGGGGGGACTCCCAAAAAATATAAACCGTACGATGGTTCGCTACCGAAGCAGCAAGGGATCCCCAGAGGCCAGGGTTGCAAAAATCATAACCATTGAGTAGAAGTGCACTTTCAGCAACCATAGATATGATCTTCCGATCTAATATGTGAAAAGAGATAGTATCATTATTAAAAATAAACTGGTTTCTCGACAGCCAAATCTGATAGGCAGTGATAGCCCAAAGAATACACCGCTATCGGGTAGTTCCCCTAATATCCTCACGGAAAGGGGAGCACGATCAACTAGAACCATCCACTCTACAAATATAACCCATCCTCAGCCAAATCGACCTCCATCTGGGACAGGTAAATAGAGCATGATCAATGGTCTCCTCCTCCTCCCCACACAGTGGGCAAATCTCCTCAATTGGGAGGCCCCTCCTAGAAAGCAAGGAATATGAAGGGAGACAATTCCACAAGATCTTCCAAATAAATAACTGAACCCTAGGATGAATGGGGAGCTTCCATATCCAAGCAACATCCCTCAAAAACTGGGGCTGTGGTCTAAACTCCATGATAAGGTCCCCAATGGCAGCCCTAGATAGACAAGATCTCCGCCATAACATCGTATCAGGTGTGTAGCCTGGGATAAGAGGAATAGAAAGAATCCGCCGAGAAAGCTCATCCCCAAATAACCTGGTCACCGTCAAAGTATTCCAAGAGGAGAGATCCTGAGTAATGAGCTCCCGAACCTGCATCCCGAGCGGGACATCCATACTAATAAATGACGGCCACCGAGAGAGGGGAGATCCGAGATCCAAATATCCTGAACAACATCAGTCAAAGAGCCATCGCCGATCATCCAAGAAACATTGTTCAGGATAGTTGGAGCATAACGACACACTTCCTTTCAGAAAAAAGAACATCCATGACTAGGAAGAGGGTCCATAGAGGGAGACCAAGCACCATACCTAGCTCGCATGAATGAAGTCCAAAGGCAGTGAGGATCAAGAATAAACCTCGAGGCATGCTTAGCCATCAGGGCCTCTCTTCTCGCTAGCAGAGACTGAATACCAAGACCACCTTCATGCAATGGCATACAAATCAGATCCCAAGCCAGGAGATGCATGCCGTGACCGTCCTGCATAGAAGCCCATAGAAAATCCCTAAAACAACGCTCAATCCTCCGAAGGCAAGTAATAGGGACCGCTGCATTAGATAGAAAGTACAGTGGGAGGGACGAGAGGACCGAGCGAATAAGAGTAACCCTCGCCATTATGGATGCATGACAGCAAATTGAAACTTTGTTTTATATAAGTATATAGATTTTTACAACCAAACTTATATGCTTATTTGTTGGAAAAAATACAAAATAAATAAAAGAAGAAGAAGAAGAAGAAGAATCATCTTGGATCGCTAGCAGCAGCAGGGCGTAGCCCCATGAATCCTGTTACGAACTATCATAATCCCTAGTGCAACTGCAAACAACTCGTAACAATGACTCAGTCCTCTAACCATCTGTGACATCCAATGAAGATTGATTTCACGTGAGCGTCACGTATACCTATTGTTGAGGGATAAAATCGCAGCGTATCAATAATCGTGCACATGGCTAAGGCTAGCCTTGTTTCCTACTCGCTGTGCGACACCCGCCAGAAATAAGTCAGCCTCGGTAGGTCGGAGTGCCCTAGCCCCCACCGAGCCAAGGTTTCCCATGGCGTGGCCCCTCAAGTCGAGCTATCGTCTATCGTCTCTCGGCCCCTCGAGCCGAGCTATCGTCTATCGCCTCTCGGCCCCTCGAGCCGAGCTATCATCTACCGTCTCTCGGCCCCTCGAGCCGAGCTATCGTCTCTCGGCCTCTCAAGCCGAGCTATCGCCTATCGCCTCTCGGCCCGTCGAGCCGAGCTATCGTCTACCGTCTCTCGGTCCCTCGAGCCGAGCTATCGTCTCTCGGTCCCTTCGGCCGAGCTATCGTCCATCGTCTCTCGGCCCCTCGAGCCCAGCCATCATCTCTTGGCCCCTCGAGCCGAGCCATCGTCTCTCGATCCCTTCGGCCGAGCCATCGTCCATCGTCTCTCGGCCCCTCGAGCCGAGCCATCGTCTCTCGGTCCCCTTGGCCGAGCTACCGTCTCTCGGCCCCTCGAGCCGAGCTATCGTCCATCGCCTCTCGGCCCCTCGAGCCGAGCTATCATCTCTCGGCCCCTCGAGCTGAGCCATCCCATCATCCGGCCTTTATAGCCAATCTCTTCTATCACTCAGCCCAGCCCGAGTGATACCTGCACCTCTATGGATTCGGCACGGGAAAACTTAAGATAGTAAGATTCCAAACGGGAATCATATCCGAAAGTGGCCTAGAGTCCTGGAGCCTATGCCCCCACCGAATCTCGAGATGTCAATAAGCTCTCCCAGCCGTCGATCCTCTAACTAACAAGATACAAATCCTATCGATCTCATAACAAACTGGATTCAGATCTCAACGGCCTTCGGACCCATGATGCTCCCAAACAACTAGTCGATCCTCTATAAATACTCAGTCAGATCCCCTCAGGTAGGCCATCTCTTATGCGCACACTCGCTCACTGCCTTTGCTTCCGCCATTATCACTCTGCTCAGAGCCCCTAGGAGAGACTCTTCAGCGAGAGCCTTCTCCTCATTTTTGTTGACTGTCGATCTCCACTGACTTGAGCATCGGAAGGTCTTCCGCAGAGGGCCACCCCCAACGCCTCTCGCGTGAGGACTATTTTGCAGGTCCGCCCAGGAGGAAGCCCATCTCGAAGCCCAAGCGCCCCAAGTCGAAGGACAAGATTTTAGCAGCAACAAATTGGCGCTAGAGGAAGGGCCCTCAAGTCCCTAAAAACTTGTGATCCGGGAGATAAGGATCTCAGTCTGCAAGAAAACTCCTCCCATGGCCAACCGGAAAAGGCTACCTCTGAAGTTCGAGATCAGGTCACTTCTCAAAGGCCTGATCCAGTGAGTAGTGTCACGCCGCCACCGCTGCCAGTCGAGACTCCATCGCCACCGGTGGCCCTGGTGACCCAGGACCAGTTCGCCTTACTGGTCCAGCAGGTCCAGGCCCTGGCCCACCTGATTCAGGGGCACTCCGAAGCCCCCCGTCCTGCTTCTGCTCCTCACCCTTCTGAGGAGAATGCATCCCCCGCTTATCCAGTGATCTCTTCTTTCAGCCCGCATGGGGTTGCGGACCCCCTCGCCGTCCCAGAGAAGCTGAGCTAGCTCCCCATCGAGCCCGCATCAAAGATCTCCCTAGATCTCGGCGGGCCCGATCTCTCTCCCGGTGTATTCTTGCCATGATTCAACACCGTCTCAATACTCTCCTCGTCCTGCACCTTCTGCTCTTCCTGACGAAGAGATCCGCCGCCAGCTCCAAAAAATGCGTCAAGAGCTTGACGCCGCCAAGCAAGCCCATCCACTTCAGAATAAAGTGGAGCAGGGCATTCCCTTCTCTAAGAAGATCATGGAGGAAGTGATTCCCTCCCACGTCAAGCTGCTTGCCATCGAGCCTTATCATGGCTCCTCCGACCCCGACGATCATCTCACCAGCTTCGATCAATAATGATGTTCCACGGGGCATCAGATGCAATCCTCTGTCGTGCCTTCCCTTCCACCCTCAAGGGATCTGCCCGAACTTGGTTCAATGCTTTGAAGCTAGGTTCCGTTGATTCATTTGACGAGCTGAGCCGCCTTTTCATCAGCCAGTTCGTCAGTAGCCGCTGCCACCGACGAAGATCTGACTCCCTCTCTGAGGTTAAGCAGAGAGAGGGGGAGTCCCTGAAGAAGTATTTCGGCCGTTTCAACATGGCCATGCTGGAGGTGGACCACCTTAATCATGAGGTGGCCATGTCGCCCTAGGAGACGGAGTATTGAAGGAGAGCGACTTTTACTTGGCCTTGGAGGTTAGCTACCCTCCAAACCTCTCCGACATGATGGCCCTGGCAGACAAGTATGCCAGAGTCGAAGAGTCGCGAAGAGCCATCCGAGCCAAGCTAACAAAGAAGAAGGAGCCCAAGGGCTCAGATAAGCACCGACCTGCTCGCCGGCCGAGCCTGCCTCGCCGCCAGAGGATTCCCCAGCCACCGCCAAGGAACCGCACCCGGAGCCCACCTAGGAGGTTCCACCGGTTCACTCCGCTCACGACCCAAGAGCGGAGATCCTCATGGAAATCGAGCACCAATTCCCTCGACCTCCTCCTCTCAGAGGGAATGCGGCCCGAAGAGATCCCGCAAAATATTGCCGCTACCACCGCAACCATGGCCACGACACTGAAGAGTGTTGGCAACTAAAGAATGAGATTGAAAGGCTCATCCAGCGGGGTAGACTAGATTGGTTCAGAGGAGCCCCCGAGCCAAGAAATGGGGGCGATCGCCGGCCTGAGCCCCAGCAGCAACCTCCTCCTCCTCCAAATCCCTCGGTCGCTGGCCATATTAACGTGATTGAGGTGGTCGGTAGTCCTTCAGACGGGAGGGACGATGAAGAAGGTCTGGCGCCGAAGAAAGCACGACCTGATGAGATCTCTTTCTCCGATGATGACTTCCAGGGGATACAGTTCCTGCATGATGATGCGCTAGTTGTATCTCTTAATTTGAACAACTATGATGTAAGCCGAATTCTAATTAATAGTGGAAGCTCCATCAATGTTTTATACTTGATGTGTTTGTGAAGATGAAGCTTCTCATGGAGAGTCTCCGAGCCATGGACTCCACCCTAATGGGGTTCACCGGTGATGTCATTATCCCAAAGGGGGTCGTCACCTTGACGGTTCGTGCGGGGACCTGGCCCCGCGTGGCCACTGTGTATGCAGATTTCCTGGTGACCAAGCTACGGTCGCCCTACAACGCAATCTTGGGAAGCCCCGGCTGGAGCTGATCGACTTTCTTCGAAGGAATGCTGATGTCTTCGCCTGGTCAGCCTCAGATATGCTTGGGATTAGTCTAGACGTCATTGTCCACCATCTTAATGTGGACGAGATATTTCGGCCTGTGAAGCAAAAGAAGAGGAGCTTCGCCCCTGACCGGCAGAGAGCGATTGAAGAGGAGGTGGATAAGCTCATCAAGGAAAACTTTATTCGAGAAGTAAATTATCCGAGCTGGCTGTCCAATGTTGTCATGGTGAAGAAGTCGAACGGCAAATGGCGAATCTGCATCGACTTCACCGATCTTAACAAGGCATGCCCGAAGGACAGCTTCCCTCTCCCTCGGATCGACCAGCTCATGGATGCCACTTCCGGCCATCAAATGCTGACTTTCATGGACGCATATTCAGGCTATAACCAAATTCGGATGGCCCCGAGGATGAAGAAAAGACCGCCTTCATAACCGACCGAGGTACCTATTGTTACCGAGTCATGCCTTTCGGTCTTAAGAATGCAGGTGCCACCTACCAAAGGCTGGTCAACAAGGTCTTCAAGGAGCAAATCGGCGGAACATGGAGGTATACGTGATGACATGCTGGTCAAAAGCAAGGAAGCTTCCCAGCATATCGAGGACCTCTCGAGAGCTTTGCGACGCTCGCAAATATGGATGAAGCTCAATCCAACAAAGTGCGCCTTCGGCGTCACCTCGGGAAAGTTTCTGGGCTTCATGGTCTCCAGCGAGGCATCGAAGCCAACCCCAGAAGATTCAAGCCCTCCAACAAATGGCGCCCCTGACATCTGTTAAAGAGTCCAGCGCCTGACCGGGAGGATAGCGGCCCTTAACCGCTTCGTGGCTCGGTCGGCCGAGAGATGCCTCCCTTTCTTCAAAACTCTCCGATCGGCCAAGAACTTCCAATGGACTCCTGAATGCCAAAAATCATTTGAAGACCTCAAGAAGTACTCGGCTCACCACCTCTCCTCAGTAGCCCAAATCGGGAGAGACCTATTTTTGTACCTGGCTGTTTCAGAAGGCGCAATTAGCTCGGTCTTGGTCAGAGAAGAAAGAAGACCCAAAAGCCGATCTACTATGTGAGCAAACTGCTCCGGGATGCGAGACGAGGTACACCAGGATTGAGAAGCTAGTGTTGGCCTGATAACATCGGTTCGAAGCTGCGACCGTATTTCCAGGCACATTCTGTGAACAGTCCTCACTGACCAACCCATCAAGGCGGTGGTCCACCGCCCGAGACATCGGAAGAATGGCCAAATGGGCCGTCGAATTAAGCGAGCATGACATACATTCAGCCTCGCCGGCCATCAAAGCTCAAGTTCTAGCCGACTTCCTCCTCGAGTGCACCATCCCGGAAGACGGCTCCCCCAGACTCCTCCGAAGATCCAAAGTCGAGCCCCGTGGCTCCTTCATGTCGACGGGTCGTCCAACGCCAATGGCTCCGGTGCTAGGTTTAGTCCTCACCAGCCCAGAGGGGATGACCTTTGAGTATGGCGTCCGATTCTCCTTCCCGCCTTCCAACAACGAGGCCGAGTATGAAGCCTGCTGCCGGTCTCCGGATCGCCCGCAACTGAAGTGAAGAAGCTAAATGCCTTCACCGACTCTCAGCTGGTAGCCGGCCATGTGCGGGGAGAGTTTGAAGCCCGAGAGCCAAATATGATCGGTATCTCCAAGAGGTGCGGAACCTACTCTCTCACTTTCTGAATTTGAAATTATTCAGATCCCCAGATCCGAAAATGCCCGTGCCGACCTACTCTCCCGGCTGGCAACGGAGTCGATGGATGCCGAGTGGAAAATTCCCTTTGGAGAATCCTGGAAAGGCCTAGCATCGCGGAAGCCGACCGAGTGATGCAATTGAGGCCGAACCATCCTGGTTCGACCCTATCCTAAAGTATCTTAAAGAAGGGTCGCTCCCGCCGACCGAGAGAGGCAAGGAAGCTGAGACTGCAGGCTACCCACTATGTGCTGATCGACACCAGCTTACAAGCGGTCTTTTCCATGCCGCTGCTCAGATGCCTCCGCCCGTCCGAAGCGATTATGCTCTGCGGAGGTGCATGAAGGGATTTGCGGCAACCATCTGGGAAGCCGATCCCTATGCCACAAGGTGCTTCGCCAGGGCTATTACTGGCCGACCATGCAAAAGGATGCGACGATCTAGTCCGAGCCTGTGACCCTGCCAGAGGCACTCAACATCCAGAGGCTCCCTTCCGCCGAGCTAGTCCCTATATCCTCCGCTGGGCCCTTTGCCAAGTGGGGGATGGACATCCTCGGCCCATTTCCCTTGCCACGGACAGCGGAAGTTCTTATTTGTCGCCATTGACTACTTCACCAAATGGGTCGAAGCGGAAGCAGTTGCCCAAATCACCGAAGCACGGGCCAGGACTTTCGTGTGGAGGTCCATCATCTGCCGTTTTGGCCTCCCCACACCATAATCACCGATAATGGCAAGCAGTTTGACAATCCCAAATTCCGAGAGTTCTGCGAGGAGCATGGATTAGTCACCACCTCACCTCGGTCGGGCACCCACAAGCCAACGGAGCGGCCGAGGTAACCAACAGGACCCTCCTCCAGGGAATTAAAGCTCGCCTCTCCAGAGCCCGAGGCAGATGGGCGGATGAGCTTCATCATGTCTTATGGGCCTACCAACACCCAGAGAATCCCGACCGGCGAGACCCCATTCCGAATGGCTTTGGCACAGAGGCCGTCATCCCTGTGGAATAGGCCTCCCATCTTGCGGGTGGAAAGCTACTCAGAAGAAGCTAACGACGAGCAACTCCGCACCAACCTCGACTTGGTGGAGGAGATCAGAGAAAAGGCCCGAATCAGAATGGCTGCGTTCCAGCAAAGAGTGGCCTACCATGCCTCCAGAGTCAAGGGAAATCCTTCTCGCCTGGACCTTGTCCTCCGGAAAGCTCTGTCTCCAAACCGCTGGAGCAAGGAAAGCTGGCGCCGAACTGGGAAGGCCCCTACCAAGTAGCGGAAGTCATTGGACCAGGACCTACAAGCTGCAGGATCTAAGGGAAATCCATTCCCGGACGTGGAACTCGGACAATCTCCGCGTATACTATCAGTAGGGTACGCCTCTTTAACTTCTCCCTCAACAATAACTTTGGCATAGTGTTCCTATTATCTACGACATGGTCACTTCTTTGAAAAACTGCAATGAGAAATGGATACCTCTAGCTCACTCTCGGCACAACCGAGCTATTTCTCCGGGCCTTCAATTGCATCTCCGAACCTCGGCTGGTTCAAGCCTTACTTTATAAAGACTCGGTAAGGCCGAGCGCCCCCAGTATGATTAAGAGCCGAACAATCTCCTAAACTTAGCTCGGATTTGGGCAGCTTACAAGCCCCGGCCGACCTAAGCAATTTTCAAAGTTTCGTTCGGATTCGGGCCACTTAAAGCCCCGACCGACCTAAACGTTCTCCTAAACTTAGCTCGGATTCAGGCAGCTTACAAGCCCCGACCGACCTAAGCGATCTCCAAAGTTTTGTTCGGATTTGGGCCGCTTACAAGCCCCGACCGACCTAAACGTTCTCCTAAACTTAGCTCGAATTCGGGCAGCTTACAAGCCCCGACCGACCTAAGCGATCTCCAAAGTTTAGCTCGGATTTGGGTAGCTTACAAGCCCCAGCCGACCTAAGTGATCTCCAAAGTTTAGCTCAGATTCGGGCAGCTTACAAGCCCCGGCCGACCTAAGCGATCTCAAAAGTTTAGCTCAGATTCGGGCAGCTTACAAGCCCCAGCCGACCTAAAGGTTCTCCTAAACTTAGCTCGGATTCGGGCCGCTTACAAGCCCCGACCGACCTATGTGATCTCCAAAGTTTTGTTCGGATTTGGGCCGTTTACAAGCCTCGGCCGACCTATGCGATCTCCAAAGTTTCGTTCGGATTCGGGCCGCTTACAAGCTCCGGCCGACCTATGCGATCTCCAAAGTTTCGTTTGGATTCGGGCAGCTTACAAGCCCCGGCTGACCTGTCGCTCTCCAAAATGCAGAACATGGTTCGATGGAGACAAACATCTTGAGGATGGCAGCGAAAATAGAAGTTGCCAAAAAACCTCCCTTGTTTATCATAAAAGAAACAAACGAAAAGATAAAGAGAACCCTTACAGGGGCTTATCATCTTTCCCAGGAGCCACCGAGCCCTCCTCGCACTGAGCCAACTCAGCGACCTGTTGACGAAGGGACGCTATTTCCCCTTCCTGCTGGCTGATAACACGGCGAAGGAGCTCGACCTCCCTCATTGAAACAGCCAAAAATCGCTCGACCGTTCTCTGAGGCTGCTCATGGCTCGCGAACGCCGACGCCAGAACCATCCCATCAATAGTCACTACAACGTGGCTCCCCCGAGAGTCCCTGTGGCCGTTAGCGCCGCCGTTCGGCCCTTGGGTCGATCGCCTTTCGCCGCCGAAGGCCATATCCACACTCGAGAATCGTGGGGAGACTAGCTAAAAGGATGACCAGCATAGGCATCCCTCTGTTCCATATTTAAACCACTCCTGGCGAGTATCTCGATTACTCGAGTCATTAATTTCGGCCCATGGAAACTCACCACGCGTCATCGCCTCAGTAGGCGCTTGCGGGAGACAAGGGGTCGCGCCCCCTCATCAAGGAAGAACGGGAAGCATCAACAAGGAGCGCGGGGAACTCCCCCTTTTTCTAGGGATCAGGCTCCCTCCGGCTTGCCAAACCCTTCTGAAATGAATGTCCTCAAGAACATGCCAGACTCCCTCGAATTGGGTATCCTGGAAAAGATGCATCAGCAATCAGCGCTAGCTCGCGTCCCTTGAGGATAACCAAGTCATTAACTTCGGACACCCCCATGCATCGCTCGGATAATCCTCATCTTCTTTGATAGCCTACACCAGAATCTACATTTGCTGCAAGAGACAAACAAAATATTATACCTCGGCAACAACCGAGTGATATCCTTCGTACCTCGGCAACAACCGAGTGATATCCTGAAGCTTCGGCTTAGTCGAATAATCTCTCCATCGCTCTGACATGGCTAAGACATCCTATTATACCTTGGCGGAGGCAAACAACCTTCTATTACTCGACAGCAAAGGCATGTCACGAATTATTTTTCCCTGCCAAAATACCTACCTCAATAAACGGGATCATGCCTACCTCATGAGTCTACAGGACCGCCCAGGTTCCTCTTTGACTCAATCATGGATTTACGCTATCTCAACTAAGGACCAAACACTGGCCTTAGCAAGAACTAAGCCGCGATGGCGCTACCGAAATATGCTACAGCATAAAAAACGTAACATGGGAGTAACAACTCTCAGCACAGAAGAGGCAGGAGCCAAAGAAAGAAGGAATGACAACTTTCTTTATTTCCTCATCCAAAGAAAAGTTACAATCTCCTATGAGGAGTTACAAGTGAATCAAAGCACAGGAAATAAAAATGAGTACATAGCTCTGCCGAACTGCTTCAGTCAGCTCCAGTTAATAATGATGCTTCGGCATCCGACCGAAAAGATCAGGCGACCAGCCAGCTCGCCCTGATAGATAGCAAGGCCGGCTTCCCATGGGTCCTTTGGATGAACTAAGGGATCCAAAAAGAGGCACAGACCCGTGGATGCAGATGCTGAGGAAGCTTCCCCCAAGGTGGGATGCTGGGCTGCAGGCCGCTGCCTGATTGAGAGAGCTAGGGGACCGTCAGCCCCACGCTGCTCTCAACTTCCTCTCCACACGACGAAGGATTCCCCTTAGAGAAGAGCCGAGAATCCAGTCCAAGGGAGAAGGAAGTCTGTGCGTGCTATGGGGGTGCCTGTGCACTTCCTACCCTGCGACCCCCAGCCAAACCACAAAGGACACACAGGAAGCGCATATGTACGCTCTCCGGGTGATCTCTGCGGACCTCCTGTGCGCTCTCCATGTGATCTCCGAAGCTCCTCCCTTAAGGACAAGCCGCTCTTCAGCGACTCCTTCATCACCCCAACTATCCGGGGGAAGACGACTCGCAAAAGCAAAACTCAGTCCCTCGCTCTAAGCCTCGGGGATACATGCATTGATGCGTGTCGTAGCGCAATGATTTAAACACCTTAATTTCACTATTAGAATAGCGAGAGTAAGGGATCGATTCCATAGACTTTAGCGATTATCTTAAAATAATAATTAGTAGTGTAAAATAATCAAGATATGGTCTATCTTATAAGAGCGTGATCCGTACCCGTAGATCACGGCCCGTCCCTTTAAAGAATAGATCAATCTAAAATTATTTCTACTTAAATATAATTTAATAACAATTAATCATGAATACAAATTTTATTTCATATAAAGTAAAGAGTTATGACATTAAGAAAGCAACAGAATATAATAAATTCCTAAAGCAAACCGGGCCCTCTTCTGCATATGCCTCGAAGCAGAGCATCCAAGAACTCCACACCTACGGACGAACAGATGAACGGGGCCTCCCACGGAACTCCTGGAATAGGGGTCTTCAAACGGCTGGAACAGAGCACCTGAACAGAGCTTTCTCCTTCCTACGGACTCCAAACCACGGCACGAGCAGATAACTCCTCCAATCCACGGATGAACACCGCCTCCAAAACTCTCCACGGCACGAACAGAGGCAACAACTGCTTTCTCCTTGGAACAGAGCAACTCCACGGACGCAAAACCCATGCGCACGAACGCAGAATAGCCTCTCCCTTGCTCACGAACCCTGGATGCAGATCGTTGGACTCCCCCTGCTGCTATTTGTAGAAGCCCAGACGTGGATTTGACGCGGCAAGGAATCCTATTTCAAAATAGAGACGATGCAGCGGAAGCAACAAAATAACAAAAGAAATCTAGATAAATAATCAATAAAATTCAAATTCCTTCTAAAGGAATTTAATTCTCTCAATTTGATAACTTCCAATCTAATCTATTCCTTAATTGGTGGAGGAAACTGTTAGAATTTGAATGGAAAGAATTGGCGGAAACAGGGAGTTGGGCTGAGATAACAATGAAGTCTGCAACGTATTTGCCGTTTTTGCTTTGAAATCCATGCTAAATCCTTATAAAATCAATTTCAAGCTCATCTTAAATCCGATTTGAGTGCCGTTTGCATCGTTAAATCCCTAAAATCGAGCTCTTTAAGTTGATAAGATTTTATCTAAAATATTATATAAAATATTAAAATAATAAATAATAATAGGTACATTAAATTATTAGTTAATAGGTTTAATGATAATTATTTATGCGTTTATCAGGCATCATGAAAATTCTCACAGCTCATATAGAAGAAAATTTTTGGGGCTGGCCTAACATGGCCCCTTTCTTCCCTTTTTATAGGCAAAATGAATCGGGAGCAGATATTAAAGCGGAATGCCCCGAGATTCAAAATGCCCAATCCACGCTGCCACGTGGCCTCCCAAGATGAAAAGAGCGCCCTTCTATGCACGCCAAATGCATCGCTCAGTCCATGACGTACGCCAGAGGATCTCCTCTGATCCCGGATCATGGGTCATAATTGCAGAAAATTGCCCGCTGATCTCAAAGATACGAGCAGACCTGGGAAATTGCCCGTGAAAACGATACCCTCCAATGGTGAGACAGTTCTTATGTCACACCTCGAAAAGGATTGATGGGATAAATGATCCCGAGGAATACCGAGGCAACCTTTCATAGGTTACAGGGTCGTATCAGCCATTTCGACAAAAAGGAAGGTCGATTCACCTTGGAAAAGATAGGCACTGACAGAATAATAAAAAGGCGCAGAAGCCAAGTACTCCTCAGTGAGGGCATCTCGATATTCTCCGCTCCGACCCAGTTGACTGTTATGCCTCAGCATAAACCGAGACATTGCCTTGCACTCTAACACAAGGCCAAAACTGCCTCTACACTTTGGACTAAACCGAAGAGCCTCCTTTCAGTTCGACATAACCAAATGTTATCTTATACTTCGGCCCAGTCTAAGGTAACTGCTTCAATGGTAACGAGACACGTTGTAAGCCCCGGCCTACACCCGGAGTGCATGAGCCCTGGTCAGGGTCGGAGTGCACATCTGATAATATAAACCCCGACCTATACTCAGAATGCGTAAGCATTAGATAAGGTTGGAGTGCACGTCCTGGAGATATAAGCCCTGGCTAAGACCGGAGTGGATCTTTTGTCATGAACCTCGACGGAAACCGAGCGATATGCAGCATAAGACTCGGACGGTAAAGGAGAACATTTCAAAAACGGCAAACAAACAAGAAGTTCCAAAAAGCTTTCTTCATTCATCACAAGAAGAGAGGATAAATGAAAAGACACATCAGCCCTCACAGGGGTCTGCTACTTCCTCCAGGCGCCGCTAAGCTCTCCCCCTGCCGTGGAGCCTGCTCACCCAACTGTTGCTGGAGGGACGCCACCTGCCTCTCCAGCCGACTATTGTCTTTGCGAAGAAGCTCGATCTCCCTTGTAGAAACGGCCAGATACTGCTCGGCCACCTTCATAATCTGTTCGCGGCCTGCGAACAGCGAAGCCAGGACCTCTTCGTCAACTATTACCATGGTGCGACTCCAGCGCAACCCCCCCGGCCGTTAGCAC
Organism: Calamus simplicifolius; assembly: GCA_900491605.1. Taxonomy (NCBI): domain Eukaryota; kingdom Viridiplantae; phylum Streptophyta; class Magnoliopsida; order Arecales; family Arecaceae; genus Calamus; species Calamus simplicifolius. The sequence goes on from UESW01004009.1 coordinate 1,375,912, forward strand.
CGCTGCCTGGCCTTCCAGTTGATCGTCCCCCACTTCCGAATCCATTTAGTGTTGAAAGCCTTGGAAGGTCAGCTGAGGATATGGTTAATGACAACACTCCTCCGCCCTTTTTAAAAGTCCCCTCAGCGGGCATGCCGATTGCCAAGGCCACTAACCCGAACGTTACCACTGCGGGACATGCCGCATGTCACCACCTTAGTGGGCGTTCGCGAGAGATGAAGAGTTCTGCTCCCAACCGAGGAGGCTCATTAATAATCCCACGATGCTCAAGGCACGCCCACGTCTCCGCCCTAGATAAGCCGAGTTATCCCAGGCCCAACCAGGATGCTTTTGTAATTCCTGGTCCTTTCCAGTCGACCTGCCAAATCTCTCAGTTCTAGCCGAGTTATCGCGTCTCACGACTTCAAACGAGCGATTGCATTACCCGGCACTAAGCCAAGTCATCATATCTCTCGGCTTCATCGGAGCAATCCCCATGCCTCAGCCTCAGTCGAGGCATTTCCTAAAATCCGATCTAAATCGGCCGATGGGCACGACAGTCATAACGTGTTCACAATCAAGAGAAAGCATGAGACAAAAGACCGGCTAAAAAGACAACCAAATAGAGACAAAGGCTCATTCATTGAAAGCTTCAACCGAGTTACCAGATGGAAAAGCAAAAATATACAAATGACCCTTAAGAATCAGGGTTGGGAACGGCCTCAACGGCCTCCATGGCTTCCTCGACGACGTTCGGGGGAGCTCGGCTTGTCTTCCCATTTCAAATGTCTTTATCTCCTCGAAAACAGGCTGCGAGGGCCCTTCAGGAGCTACAGCATCACTGGGACCCAGAATAGAGTCAAAATCGGTGTCTGAAACATTGATATATTCGTCTTCCTCAACCCCTGAGGAACAGGCCTCTAAAGGTTTGACGTCCAAAAAGGAAAGGTCCCATTCTGGATGCTCCCGAGATACCTTAGTTCGGACCTCCTCCACGCCAAGCTGGAAGGCCTCGGCACAGGTTGCATCATCTGCACCCCGGAGCAAGCCCATTTGCTCCTCGATTTCAGTGACCCGCTTCTCAAGTTCCAAGCTCCTTCCTTTACTCGAGGCCAGTTCCTCTTGCAGGATCTTCACTTGGTTTTGGCCTTCCATTTCGCCCTCTCCATATGCAAACTCAGGATTAGCTAATGCAACAGCGAATTAGTAGGAAAGGTCTAAAGGACAGGACCGAACCTCCTCCTCCTGCCTAGCTAACATCCTGGTCAACTCCTTGGCCCTGCCAAAGGCCCTCAATTTGTTAGCTTGAACCTGCTCGATTCTGCTCCTGAGGCTATCAATCCTCGTTTGCTTATTATCAACTTCTTCCCAGGCCCAGGAGAGCTCGGCATCGAGCTGGTTTAATCTCTCTTGGTGCCATTTAATCCGGTTGTCCTTGGCTGCGACACATTGGTTAAGGTTCCGAACCTTCTCCTCCAACTCGCCAAGCATCCTGCTCAAGCGATGCTTCTCCTCGGCAGTTTCCCACACCAGCCTGTCTCGACTTTCATTGAACCGTTTCTGAGCGGACTCCATTTCTTCAGCATGCCGAGATTCGATCTGCGATAGCTTCGAGCATGCCTCATCAAATCTCGCCTGTAGCCCGCGCGACTCCTCAACTTCGAGCTTAAATCTGGATGCATCGTTGAGGGTGGCCCGATACAACCCCCTCACCTTCTCCAACTCCTTGTTAACAGTGTCCAGGATCTGCTCAAATTTGTCAGATGCCGTGCTCGCAATCAAAGCTCGGAACTGACCCTCTTGGCCTGGACGCTGGCCCCTGTCGCCAGACTCAAACGCCAGCACAACGCTCGTGTGATCAGAGCATTCTACGAACAAAAAACAGATGAGAAAATGTAATCAAGCTAACTAGAAAGCACCCACTGCTCTGGAATGGCAACTCACCCGGGAGGCGTAAGACCTGGCTAACTTCATGAAGGTGGGATTGTCGATATCGGGGAGGAGGTGAACATCCTTCGCCACATTCCGCTGACCAAATGCGGCATCGATGAGATCTAAGTCCGCAAACTCGTTCGTCGAGGGACCGACGCTCGGGAACAATGCCGACTTCATCAAAGCAGAAATGCCTCCTCAATGGCGGGTCTGAACTACCAGGCTGCCCATCTGAGGAGCTTGACTGAACAATCTCAGACTGAGGAACTTTCAATCTCCTGGCCTCTTCCAGTAAAAGTCTGGCATGCGATTCGTAGGATACCTCGGCCAGCCCCGTCCCAATGTCTCCGAGGTCTTAATAGGGAAAGCTTCAGCTAGAAGGTCATCATTTTGTCCTTTTTCTTCACCCAAAAGCGCCTCTTCAATTACTGGCGCCTGCTCCTCCTCCGCAGATTCCATCAAGGCCTTGACTTGTTCATTGGCTCCCTTAATCTCCTCAAGAGGTAACTCTCCGACAGGAAACTCTTCTCGAACCTCCATTGCCTGTGGCACAACATCATCACCCTTTAACCCGTCCGAGGGAGGCCCCTCAACAGCAGATTCCCCCTGAGCCTCAAACGGAGCCTCCTCCGGGCTATCCACTATTTCCACCACCGGAGGGCAGGGGATCTCGGCGATCCTCTCTGAGTCCTCCTCCGTTTTATGCTCTCCCCTCACAACTATTGCCTTTTCCCCCAGCGGGGAAGGTCTTTCTTCCGTGGCTGGCACTCCTGCGTCCCCTTTTTTCAACGGTGAGGAGCGCAAGCTGGCCTTGACTCGCCCAACCTCCGTCGAGCGCTCTTCAGAAAAATGACTTTCTTCTCAAGCTTGCACCTCTCCACGCTGCTGACTTCTCTTGGGTGCTTGTCCAACTCCTTTCTTATGCGGCCTACCATCTCTGATTTCTTGGCTGCAAGCACGGGTAGTAACCAATCAAGCCTAGATACATTCATTCAGAGAAAAGAAAATAGGGAAAGGGGGAAGAGCTTACCCTGCCCGTCGATGGGGCTAAGCCCAATAGCGCAAAGGGCCTCCTCTGATAATAAGACGGTAGTCAAAAACGCCCGACCGCTAGTGAGGGTCCCCAGATCCTCCCTCTCCGCTCGGATAAGGCCATATGCGCCTCCATGTCCCTAACCGAGTTTCCCCACTCTTGCAGAAAATCGGAACCAATGTTCCCCTCAGCGATGAAGAACCGAACCTTCCATCCCTTTATGGACGACGGCTTGTCCACGATCGTCTTGAATGACTTTCAAGGTCCGATATAGGACCACTCTGATTTCCTCCCGGCAACAGATGGTGACAAACGTGGAATAGGGATAGAGTTGCTGTTACCTTTACTTGGCTACACATCGAAATAAACCCGATGATACTCCGCCAGCTGTTGGGAGCGACCATCGTCGGACAGATGTTATAAAACTTCATGATCTCCTTCACCAGGGGATGGAGAGGAAATCGGAAGCCCGCCTTCAGACTATCTTTATAAAGGAAGACCCCATGCTCCAGTTCCTGCAAAACCCTATGTTTGGGCCCTAGCAATCGCAGGAGGATATTCGAGGGGATACTATATTTCAGACGGAGTTTCCCCAACTCCTCCGCAGTAATTTTGAGACCATATCACTGGGACTCATCATTCTGCTCGCTGGAAGGAACACCAGGCAAGATTGCAAAGAAGACAGGAGAACAAATCCCTCCAGGAAGAAACGGAAGAACGCTGCGAATGGGAATAGCGTTACTTCGACTTTGCTTCCTCCCAAAGGAAATCGCCTCAGGAGAAGATAAGGCACCCCCACCAAGGCATATGGAACCGCCGCTGTAAACACCATGAAAATTGAAATTTGCTACGTGGAAATTCCTCAACCGTTGCCCCAAAGGAGCCTTACCCACAAGGGCACGGCGGTCGCGCGGCATTAAATAGGGCATCATTGCGCAAACTATCAAATCCGGATCCCTCCATTCAAGTCGTGCTATCTGGAGTTATACTTCCTACGCCCGAACCTACGCTTTGAACTAGGGAGTGGGGGCATGTGTTGAGGGGTAAAATTGCTGCGTATCAATAATCGTGCACATGGCTAAGGCTAGCATTGTTTCCTACTCACTGTGTGACACCCGCCAGAGAAAAGTCAGCCTCGGTAGGTCGGAGCGCCCTAGCCCCCACCGAGCCAAGGGTTCCCATGGCGCGGCCCCTCAGCCGAGCTATCGTCTATCGTCTCTCGGCCCCTCGAGCCGAGCTATCGTCTCTCGGTCCCTTCGGCCGAGCTATCGTCCATCGTCTCTCGGCCCCTCGAGCCGAGCCATCGTCTCTCGGTCCCTTGGCCGAGCTATCATCTCGGCCCCTCAAGCCGAGCTATCGTCTCTCGGTTCCTTCGGCCGAGCTATCGTCCATCGTGTCTCGGCCCCTCGAGCCGAGCCATCGTCTCTCGGCCCCTCGAGCCGAGCCACTATCTCTCGGTCCCCTTGGCCGAGCTACCGTCTCTCGGCCCCTCGAGCCGGCCCCTCGAGCCGAGCTATCGCCTCTCGGCCCCTCAAGCCGAGCTATCGTCTATCGTCTCGCGGCCCCTCGAGCCGAGCTATTGTCTCTTGGCCCTAACCGAGCCATCCCATCATCTGGCCTTTCTAGCCAATCTCTTCTATCACTCAGCCCAGCCCGAGCGATACCTGCACCTCTGCGGGATTCGGCGCGGGAAAGCTTAAGATAGTAAGATTCCAAACGAGAATCATATCCAAAAGTGGCCTAGAGCCCTAGAGCCTATGCCCCCACCGAATCTCGAGATGTCAACAAGCTCTCCCAGCCATCGATCCTCTAACTAACCAGATACGAATCCTACCGATCTCATAACAAACTGGATTCAGATCTCAATGGCCTTCGGACCCATGACACTCCCAAACAACCAGGTGATCCTCTATAAATACTACATCCTCAGATCCCCTCAGGTAGGTCATCTCTTATGCGCACACTCGCTCACTGTCTTTGCTTCCGCCATTATCACTATGCTCAGAGCCCCTGGGAGAGACTCTTCAGCGAGAGCCTTATCCTCATTTTTGTTGACTGCCGATCTCCACTGACTTGAGCGTCGGAGGGTCTTTCGCAGAGGGCCACCCCCAATGCCTCTCGCGTGAGGACTGTTTTGCAGGTCCGTCCAAGAGGAAGCCCATCTCAAAGCCCGAGCATGCCCGAGTCGGAGGACAAGATTTCAGCAGCAACACCTATCAACCATGCAAATCCAATGAATTTTTTCATTAGCATATGAGAAAATATGTAGAAGTGTATTTAATCCATGGTATACTGTATCAGTACATACCGTTCTGTATTAAATATAATGTATTGTAGTGTTAACAAATTGAGACTTGATATCGATCCGTACTAAATCTTGGTATACTGAACTGCCTCTTCTATTGAGCATACCAACATTATACCAACATAATTTTAGTGTGGGATCTAGTTAAAAATACTACAAGAGTACAAGATGAATTTAGAGCAAAGAATATATTTCCTTCAATTCCTTGCCCTCGCTCCCATGTTTAAGTGGGGAATGGTTTCCTCTCATTCCCAATCTCATGGTTTCCTATTTTCATAAAAATCCCAATCTCTCCTTTTTTTGTTTTAGGAATTGACTATTGATTTGCATAATTACACCTGTTATTATATATATATATATACCTTATAAACATATATTTAATAAAAGTATAAAGATTATTCATATTTAAAAAATGACTTATTTTCAAGGATGAGCTTTCATCTTCGTCTTCGAATCCGAAGAATTTTTAATATTTCTCTTTGTTCCTCCTTCCATCTATCAAAAAAATATTAAAGATTTATATAAAATGAAATAAGTAAATAATATTTTTTGATCCTTTTTCAATGAGATTCCGACCTATTATATGTATTATGAAAAAAAATAAAGGAACGTATTATTAAGAGTAATGGACGTTGCCATCGTTCTTAGAAATTTCAGTTGAAGTGGTCTCATGTACATGTGAACATGGCCATGGCTTGTTCGCTAAACATCGTCTAAACTTCAGTTGTGGAAGTAAATTATATACCTCATGAAGTCCAAGTCAAACTTTCAAAAAGAAATCACTTCTTCTCCACGGCAAAGACTTTGCTCATCTCTTTCATTGGCTCAATTTTCCTTTTACTGGTGACTTCCGAAGAACCAGAGACAATGACAAGAAGTGATAGCGATGATAGCACCAATAATTATAAACAAATAATAAAAGCGATGCATGATTTCTAAACTATAGTGAAATATTAACAACAACATTCGGACGTGGGATTAGAGCCATGTTAGAGGTTAAACAAGAAAGAGGAAATTACGGGGGAAAGGGAAAGGGAAAGGGAAAGGGATGGAGTGAAGTGCAAATAATGTGAGATCCAAGGGATACAGGACACATTGATGGACTTCCTATATGGAGGGGCATGCGTGACTTGGAGTGGGGTTAATTGTATTCTCTTTGTCCAATCTATGGATATACCTTGTTTTCCTTCACATTTCCCCATTCCTCCCTTGGGAATGATTCAAAGGTGACAAGTGATGGGGATTACAACGTCTTGTTCAACACGAAGCACAAGAGAACAAAATGGTGAATAACTGAATAAAAAGTTGATGGAAAACATGGGTGGAAGTAGAGGCCCAACAAGTATAGTTATTTTCGACTCTGAAGCTATCTTTAATACATACATACATACATACATACATACATATATATATATATATATATATATATATATATATATATATATATATATATATATATATATATATATATATATATATATATATATATATATATAGACACACACATATATATAGAAGGAAAAAGATAGACTTAGTTACATTCGAATATAATCAAGTATAAAATTTGATCTTTTTTTCACCTTTAAAGAATATATATGTATGTATGCATGTGTATATATATATATATGTATGTATATACGTACGTACGTATGTATGTTTTTATGTATGTATATATGTGTATGTATGTATATATATGTATGTATACACATACATACACACACATACACACACACACACACACACACACATATATATATATATATATATATATATATATATATAGGGTTACATTCAGCAGCCAAATTCAAAATCAATCATTTCCTTTGTCACTATATTCATATGAATTTTAGAGCAAAAAAAAAAAAAACACTCGTTAACTCTCATTTCTTACTTAAAAAAATATTTATAAGATAAAACAATATAATTCTGTATCACTTACTATATCATATCCCACCAAGGAAAAAAAAAAAAAGCCACATACGCAATGTAGGTAAATGTCAATATATGGGAACATAGATTTATTGCACAAGTATTAGTCTAGTTGAACAATAATATTAAATTTGTTATGGGGTTGCGCTTGTATCGTTAAAACAAAAAATGCATGTCATTGCTTGCCTAAGAATTTGATTAGTTTATTTTATAAAAAAAATGCTGAGCATTATATGATCTAATTAAGATAAATTTTATATTTTTTAAAACTTTTTATGAATAATGTTGTAAGTAATTTCAACTCATAGGATACTGCATAAGAGCATAAAGGCTAAGGGTGTGATACGATGAAATTAGAGGTGAAGGTTGAGAATCTTATTTAAAAAATAAAAATTATAAAATAATATGATAGTTAAACCTATAATTAAATATTAGTGGTTGGGTTGCCACCCTTATTTTATTGACACGTGGTGCACGTTGATGCTAGCATCATGATTCAAAGCCATTCATATATTTACAAGTAATCGACCAACAAAGAAAAAGATAGGAGGATGATCGTAATTCGAAAAATATATAGAAAAAGACGTCTAGATGTCACGCTCATTGTCTTTTTTTATCTCGATGTTATGATACACTTATAAATAATGCAAGTGATCGTGGATCGATTGCGTGATGGACTTGAACCCATGCATTGAGTGGTGCATGCTTGTCATGCCATACCGTGGAATTGTAGCACATGCTCACGTGCATGCATGAAAAGAATTAGATTTAATTGCACTCACGTGCTTCTAAGTTTAAATCTAATTATTCTTCTCATTCTTAGATATAGTAAATCATGGATCTCAAAGTAATAATAATAATAATAATAAACATTAAAATTTAAGTAAATTTAAAAATAAAAAAGATGATCATATTTAAAATTTATTTATATGCAAATGTAGCGAAATTCAGTTATAAATATAAAAAGAGAGAGAGAGTTAGACTTGTAATTGACTATATTCGCATATATCCAAGCTTAAATTCAATCATTTTTTTCATCATAATTATAAATATAAAAAGAGAAGGAGTTATATTTGTAATTGATTATATTTGCATGTATCCAAACTTAAATCCAATCATTTTTCTCATCATAATTAGATTCAAACAGATCTCTAAGCCAAAAAATTATTCATTAGCTAGAGTTGCCTATTTAAAAAAATTACAATGAAATTAAAAATATATAAAAAATAAACATAATATAATAAAAGTAAACATTAATGTTTTAAATGATAATAAATATTTATTTTATATTAATATATCTAAAATAATCGATAAAAATGTTAATAAATAAATAAAAATTGTTGAACATATAATGCATCGTGAAAAAAATGATGCATATAAATAACTTTTATTTATTCATGCTGTATTTTATTTGTCATCTAAATTAGATATTTATTGGATGATCATCTAAATTAGATGTTCATTAGATAAGTTTATTTTGCCGCGGGAGTGGGGTGGGGTGGAGACAGGCCCAAGCATTAAACGCTTATGAATCACGGTAAGCCACAAATGGTTTCTTTTCTTTCTTTTTGTTTTGTTTTGTTTTTTTTTTTTTGGCACTGTTTTTTTTTTTTATGTATCTAAGATGGTTATGCGTTTACCCTTGTTCGGCACATCATGCACCGTATCCCTTATTCGATTCAATATTTTTTTTTTTGGTACAAACGGGCGATCACACTAGTCTAGTGCGATCAGCCCAGATAGATCGGAGTACAAAATCTGCTGCAAAAGAGAAGGGCTGGAGTCGCCCGGCCTCCAATTCCATGATCCAGCATGCTGGGCCACGGAAGTAGCCACCCAGTCCACGCCAAGTTGGCTTCACGGTAAATATGACGAATCTGGGCACAATCCACCTCCCCAGCATAGTCCAACTATCCCAAAGAATCGGATTAGCACAACCAGGAGGGCTATTCTCCTTCTTCAGCCAAGAAATGACCGACATGGAGTCACCCTCAATGAAGAGCCTCTGAGCATGAAGAGTCCGAGTGGCGTAAGAAATACCAGCCCAGGCCGCATAAAGCTCGGTCATGGGGACAGAGGAGTCGAGAGAACCAAAACCTCCCGCAGCCAATAAGTCACCATGAGGGCCACGGATAATAAAAGCAGAACCAGCAGCTCTACCACGAACACTCCCGTCAAAGTTGATTTTGACGAACCCTGGAGGGGGGTTCCCAGAGATGAAAACCGTATGCCGGTTCGCTGCCAAAGCAGCGGGGGAACCCCAAGGCCAGAGTCGTCAGAACCAACATGGGCATAGTCCGCCACCAACAATCTAATCTTCCTGACAATCTTGTGAGGAGAAATAGCATCATCAGAGAAAATGAGCTGGTTCCTGGACAGCCAGATCTGATATGCCGTGGCAGCCCAAAGAGCTTTCTTCTGCTGGGGTCCCCTCCGGAGATCAAGAAGGAAAGAGGAGCGCAAGGAGCCCGAGCTATCATATCTGAAAGAATAGCCTATCATATGCCAGACCCATCTAGCTCTGGGGCAGGTGAAAATAACATGATCAGACGATTCCTCCTCCAGACTACATAAAGGATAGATCGGCTGAATAGGTAAACCTCTCTGCGAGAGAAGAACAGGTTGGCAGGCAGTCCCACAGAAGCTTCCAGATAAATAGCTGAACCCTGGGAATAATAGGAAGCTTCCATATCCACGCAGCATCCTCCGACCGCTGGGGCTGAGGCCTGAACAACTTCATCAGATCCCTAGAGGGGGCCTTAGAGAGACAGGATCTTTGCCAGAGCTGGAATCAGATAAACGGCCAGGAGTAAGAGGCATCGAGAGAATCCGCTGAGATAGTTCGATACCAAAGAAACTCATCACCGAGGGGACATGCCAGGCAGGGGGATCAGAGGAAATCAAATCCTTAACCTTTAAACAGGCAGGGGCATCAATACTAATAAAGGAGGGCCACCGAGAGAGTGGAAGCTCAGAAAGCCAGGTATCCTGAATAACATCAATCGATGAACCATCTCCTATCATCCACGAGATATTCTCCGAGATAGCCTGACCATAACGACAAACCTCCTTCCAAAAGGAGCATCCCCGAGGCGGAGAAATATGCGAGACGGACGACCAGTCACCATACCTCGCACGCATCATCGAGCTCCACAGGCATTGGGCTCCAGAAAAATCTCGAGGCATGTCTGGCAAGAAGGGCATCACGTCTAACAATCAGAGACTGGATCCCGAGACCACCTTCAAGGATAGGCATACAGACCATGTCCCAGGATAGGAGATGAATACCATGACCTTCTTGCGTAGAAGCCCATAAAAAATCGAAAGCATCGTTCAATCCTCCTCAGACAAGTAATCGGAATGGCAGCATTAGATAGGAGGTAGAGGGGAAGGGATGAAAGAACCGAACGAATAATGATAACCCTCGCCATCATCGAAAGGCTAGTGACCTGCCATCCCTCAATGCGCTGGCGAACCCGCCTCTCAATCTCATAGTAATCAGAACAACGGGGGCGTCTCCCCATTATAGGGATCCCCAAATACATAAGCATGTCAGTCTGAGAAGTAATCCCCGACAGATTGAGAATGGCTTCCCTGGTTCTTCTAGAAACCTTCGGGCTAAAACATATGGAAGACTTTAGAAGATTAACCTTCTGACCCGAGGCCTGACAATAACGCTAATAATAGAATGAAAAGAAGCCGCATTATCAATAGAGGCCTGGCCCAAAATGATACAATCATCAGCGAAGAGAGATGAGAGACAGAGGGACCCCCGGAGCCAGCCATAAAAGGGACAATCCGCCTATCTGACTGGGCCTGCCATAAAGCTCGAGAAAGATCATCCGCTGCCAGGATAAACAGCAAAGGAGATAAAGGACATCCCTGCCGGAGACCCACAAAGGAGCGAAAGAACTCAGTCGGGCTCCCATTGACAATCAGAGAAAAGGAAGGCCTTTGAATGCAAGCCATAATCCACTCTATGAATAGCCCATCAAACCCAAACTCCAGAAGAGAACGCTGCAAAAAGGCCCAACTCATTCTATCATAAGCTCGCTCCATATCGAGCTTCACAGCCATAAGACTTCGACTGGCCGGGGCTCTCTGGAGATCATGCATAAACTCCTGAGCTATGAGGACATTATCCGAAATGGAACGCCTCTAATAAACGCGCCCTGTTCAGCAGAAATGAGACGAGGAATCACGAGACAAAGGCGGCGGGCTAAAAGACGAGCACATACCTTATACAAGGTAGTACAAAGACTGATAGGCCGAAAGTGCTGCGGAAGAGAAGCATCCATACGGTTAGGCACCAAAGTAATAAAGGTCTGATTCCAGTCCGAAGGAATGTGTCTAGCCTGGAAGACGTCCTGAATGGCCTGAACCACCTCCTGCCCAACAATATCCCAATAGTGACGATAAAAGAAGGGCGGAAATCTATCAGGGCCAGGGGCCTTGTCCGGACCAAGCTCCCAAAGGGCCAACCTAATCTCATCAGCTGAAATCGACCTGACAAGCATATCATTTTCCGAGGAAGAAACCTTCCTAGAATCCGGAACCTGAACAACCGGGCCCCCGTCACCAGTAGACTCCGCCCATCTGGATTGAAAAAAGTGTAGAAGCAGATCCCTGATAGAATGGATGTCCTCCTGAATGTGACCATCATCATCAAATAACCTCCGAATCCTATTAGCCGCACGCCGCTTCAGAGAAGCCTGATGAAAGAATCTAGTGTTACGGTCCCCATCACAAATCCACTGAACCCTGGACCTCTGCCACCAGTAGACCTCCTGCTGCCGAAGAAGGGAGTGATGACGAGCAAGCAACTCCCTAAGAGAGGAGAGATCTGACTCCAACAAAAAGCCCTCCTGATCCTCCTTAGCCTGCAATATACTAATATCATTTTCGACCTTTTCAACTTGCCTGACAGATCACCCACCTCCAGCCGATTCCATCTAGACAGCCTGTGTCTCGCCATCTTAAGGCGCCGCGATAACGATAAACTGCATTACCCCTAACAGGAGTATGCCAGATCTGAGAAATGATAGAACGAGCAGCAGAATGGCCAGTCCAAAACTTCTCAAATCTAAACTGTTTTCGAAGCTGCTGATTAACCTCTGTGGAAATCATAATGGGGCAGTGATCAGATGCAATCCTAGGGAGGTGAGTGATAGAAACCGCAGGATATCTCTGAAGCCACTGAGGTGTAGCCAAAGCTCTGTCAAGTCTCTCCCAGACACGAGCAGACCCCTGCCGATTATTACACCAAGTGAATTGAGGACCAGAAAACCCCAAGTCCAACAGCCCAGAAGAACCGATGAAGGTTCTAAATTCAGTGATATCAGCTGAGCCAGTAACCCGTCTTCCCCCACGTTTTTCACTAGCCTCAGTGATACAGTTAAAATCCCCAGCTATGATAGACGGAATACCTTGAGCAAGGAGGGCAAGCAGATCAGACCAAAGAACCCTTCTTTCCGGTAATCCGTACTGGCGTAAACAGCCGATAGAAGCCAAGGGTCTGAAGTCCCCTCAGAGATCCTAAGGCCAATCTGCTGGTTACACTGATGGAAAGCATCAATCTTTGCAGTAGAGGCATGCCAGATAGCCAACATTCCTCCCAACAACCCATTAGCCTCCACCGCATAGGAGGACCAAGAACGGAAATCTGCCTACGAAACCGGGCTAGACTATCACCCGACAGCCTGGTTTCCAGGAGGACACATATATCAAAATTATATAACTGCAATAATCTAGTAAAAGGATCGAAATGAAGGCTTTCGAGCCCTCTGACATTCCAAACTAGGATCTTCATTTACAGACTGGAGGAGGCTGGGACCCACCCTGGTCCTCCATCATAATACTATCGGCAAGTCCCCCTTTCAACAAGGAGCCTGCATCAGACATCATTAATGGACAAGCCTGCTGACCTTCAGAAGCATAGCCTGTCTCAACGGAAGGGAAGGCTGCACCGAAGCTAAGGACCCTGAGCTCAGGCCCTCAATAACTCCAACAGCATTCTCCGAAGAAATCCGACACTCCTCACTGATAGGTTCCCACCCAACTCCTGGGCACCATCCTGGCAACATGGGGCCAGAACCAACTGGGAAGGAGAGAAACTAGACACCCCACCAAATTTGGAAGAAGGAACCTTCCCTTTACCCTTCCGCTTATCCAATTTGGAACTAGACCTCGGAGCCTGAGAGACTTCCGGTCTGGCTCGCTTTAAAGGACCTGGACAAGCATCCCTACAGCCTCGGTGACCTTCCACACCCGCATCCAATACAAGAGAGGCAAAGGGATTCTTAGTCACAACAGGCTGATTCAGACAATTTCCCTGGGAGCCATCCTTCTCAGAAATCAGCAACTTGGAAACCTGAGTCTCAGAACCGGCACGCCCATGAAGAACCGGCACGACCTCCTTCCCTTTTGAAGGAATCTCCAAATCACCCCAAAGTGGCTTGATTCTTCAGCCGGATCAATCACCACCTTCAAGGCCGATGATGACCTCCGGCGAGCCAGCTTCACCGGCGACTCCCAACCATCAGCCTGAGCTCCATTACCCGACCGAAGCCCGGACTTCTTTTTCAGGGCAGCCGCACAAGGAATAGAAGATGTCGTAGAGGCCTTCGGCTGCGTCACCCCCTTATCAGCCACCTGAGAAGCCGAGGCGCCTCTCCTTTGACGAACAGCAACAAGCCAAGGTCCAAAAGCATGGTTGGACACAGAGCCCGCTCCCTCAGTCTTCTCCGGCGACGAACACGGGCCTCCCAGATGCAGAGTGCCGCAAGTCATACAAATGCCCTCCAAACTCTCATACACAAATTGCTGCCAAAATGGGTGATTCAACCCTTGAACACGGATGCCTGGCTGGAGAGGGCGACTGAGGTCGACCCTGATGCATGCCCTTGCAAATCCCCCTCTATTTTTTGCCAAGGTAGCAGCATCAACAGAGACAAAACCGCCCGCGGACTCCAGAATAGCTCTGAGGAAACTCTCCTTCCAGAATTCCAATGGTAAGTTCGGGAGCCTCACCCACACCAGAGCTGACGGGATTGAGTCCCTCCGCCGGAGTAAACTCTGGCCTCCACCTCAGTCCCTATCACCTGGCCATTAACAACCCAAGGCCGCTGTAGAACCAGGTTGCAGACTTCCGGAGAATCAAAACAAAAGATATGGCATCGGAATGCCAGATTAACCGGAACAATTTCTCCATGGACTCCGGCATGCTTGAATTCTCTAATCAACACGTCGCCGGGACCCATTTGGAAAGAGCGGGCAATGACGGCCCTCTTCTGCCATGCCGCCACCTCTGCTTCGAGCTCCTCCACGGCAAGCAAACGACCTCGGGAAAGACTCTTCCAGCCTCGCCACCACAGCCGGCGGAGGTAAAGACGAAACCCACTGATACCCAGCATCCGTGGCCCTCTTCCCAGGAATCCGGCCTTCAGCAGCCGAATCAGACGCCATCAGAGACGAGTGGAAGCAGGGGGAGAAACCAAAGAACAGGGGAAGCAGAGGTCGCAAAGAGCACCGAAGATCAAGGAAGAAGAGCTCAGAGAACAAATCTTAAAGCACCGACCCACAACGGAACCAGAGAGTTCTCAAAGCACGATTCTCAAAGCAAGAGCCCGAGTTGCACCTTACCCAAATTCAATGTTTATCTTGACGTAGACGTTACGCTATCCAAAGTTTTAATAACTTTGATATCCCCACACGTAGACTTTCGAAGATATAACAGGATCTTCTATCATAAATTAGATATAGTGATTGTTACTTTATCCGCCTTAAAGAACATTGGCCAAGGCTTGCATGGAATATACTGTGTTGCTACCAATTTTCGTTAGGCATCCTCATGCAGGGATAAGATTTGCGAAGATCCTTCAACACTTAAGTCAGTCAAGATTCTTGACCACACATAGTATGGAGAAGGTTTTGAGAGAAAAAAATTGAAGTATAATGATATGCATGAAAGAATTTTTTCGTGCATACCTGAGGGATCCTGAGACCTAGTGTTTAAAAGCAATAGAGAGATGGTATGATGTTATCTAATTTTGCGGATGCAGTTGTAGAATTTGAAGAAAGATAAAGCCAAGGATTCCAAATCCCATTTATCATGAAAGGGAGCTATATCTAGCTCCCATTTTCGCTTAAAGAGGATTACTTTGAGAAGGAGTTTTGAAACTTTTGTGATTCGGTTATCTGATGTCCGAGATATTTGATGCGGGCCGAAGGTTGGCATAAAGAACAGTCGGTTGGGCAACTTCCGATCGTTAAGGTTCGGTAACCTTGGTTCGAAGGTGAGACTCGGTGAAAGAATCCGAAGGTCAATCGATTGAGATTCTAACGAGATTCGGGCGAAGAGGGTAGCTCGACGAAGCATCACTCGGTTTGTAAAGGTCGATCGATCGTAACCGAAAGATGAGCCCTGGCCCACCATCTATCCATATTAGCCGATCGGTAAAAAGTTTTCACATAATACTATGACTCATGTATTTGGTAGCTATTTTAGGATGATAATAATAATAATAATAGTAAATATTTTCTCTTCGAGTCACTATTATTCGATCAAAAATTTAATCTTAAATACTTGTTTTTAAATACATTTTGTTCATATCAGTAACAAAATATAAATAAATAATATATCTTCTTTTCATATATATTGATGATATACCATATATATATATATATATATATATATATATAGAAGAGAGAGAGAGAGTTGTAAAAGTATAACTATTTTTCTTCTTCCTGCTTTTTTTTCTAATTTTAATTGAATAAAATAGTTAAATATTTTTTTTAATTTTGAAGTTACAGCACTTCAAAGCCAACAAGGCAACAACTTGTACCTCATAGAATTGGCATCTAAATATCTATATCTCCAGATGAGAGGATCTTCAGGGTTTGTCAAAATCAACTTTGATGGGAGTATTCAGATAGATTTGTATGTTTGGCTTTTGTTATTCGTAGGATTGATTGAACTATGTTGGCAGCGGGGGCCTCGGCCTTCTGGACTTTTCCATTTTTCTAGTCGTACTTTATGCTGCTTGAGCAGGCATCTCCTATGCTACTCAAATCCTTCATGCTCATAGTCTTTTCATTGAGGGGGACTCTCTTACTGTCATCCGATGGCTCAGATAGGACTGCTGCGATCATGCGCCAATCAACCCTTTGCTCCATGACATCCAGTCTACTCTTCAGGATGCTCACAAAGTCCAAATCCATCATGTCTATCGGGAAGCCAACTCTGTGGCTGACTAAGTTGCAGCCTCTGTGGCCTATCACTCCGAGTTTTGAAGCTGAAAGCAGGAAGACTCATGTCCTATTGTACTAAAATAAATTTTGCTTTTTGACCTATCAAAGTTGACTCGCACTAAACTAGTATGATCATCCGTCTATACCAAAAAAAAAAAAAGTAAAGGTACAACCATCTCGATCTATCACATGATATGCATTAGTGTTTTAGAGTATTCCAAACTTCAAAGCATTACATTTATATAGATTGATGCTTTTATTCGTTTGTAAAACAGCATTATAAATAATATTAATTCTAAGAATATAGGAACAACAGCGAAAGGGTTTGGATTTGAGCTTTTAAGCTCCATTTCTTAAAAAAATTAAAAAAAAATAGTTGAACCTATATATATACTAATATATGATTGACAACCTCTTTAGTAATTTGGTTGCTTACGAGATCAATATATGCAAGTGAAAACAACTTTTACATTAATACAATCATATTCCAAAAATCAAGAAGGCAAATATGGTATATTTGTACACTTCATCATATAAATATAAATAATTTTAACCCATTTTTAATTATATGCCCCCACAATCATTTTGATAAGATTTTCTTGCACATAGCACCATGAATTATCATATACTTAATTAAAAAAAATCTTTCCAGCTTGTATTTAAAATTTAGAAAAAATGGTAATAATTTAGGTGAAATATATTATCTACTGCATGTTTATTAATGCGAGTCATGTTTAAACTTTCCATTAGCGCAACAAGATGATCCATTGCTTAAAATTATGTAACTTGATTTTTATTTAGTGAAAATAAATACAACTTAAATATTTTTTATATAATTTCATATAAGAGTTAAAATTTACATGCAATGAATAAAGTTAATTTGTATAAATCAGGTAAGGGTTAAAACTATCATTTTCCAGCCATGGCAATTAGTTAAACCATTGTAAATCGGGAGCTTCTATTTGCACCGCAAAAATTGCTCTCTACTCCTCTAAGTATTTTAATTTTCTAAACTACCCTTAAAACCCTCGCCCCCCTTCCTCCTTCCTTCCTTGTTCACTCCGGCGCCTTTCGCC
The DNA here is from genome assembly GCA_900491605.1 of Calamus simplicifolius. NCBI lineage: Eukaryota > Viridiplantae > Streptophyta > Magnoliopsida > Arecales > Arecaceae > Calamus > Calamus simplicifolius. The sequence goes on from UESW01004009.1 coordinate 1,393,415, forward strand.
TGTTCGCTCCGATGGACCTTCTCTCGGCTTTGCTGTCCCCCTTCCTCGGTCGTTTCGGTCCCTGCCTCTCCCTCCCCGAGCATCGGGGCAAGAAAAAGTCGGGGAGGGGGGTCGATGCCCCGGTGCTAGGGGGATCGACCGGGGAAGGGGGGAAGTCGGGAAGGGGGCGTCAGCGAATAGGGAAGGAGGGGCTGCCGGAGCGAACGGGATAGAGGGGAGGTTCCGTCGTAGCGAAGGGAGAAGGATAGTTTAGGAAAATAAAATTTTTAAAAAATTTGAAGGGTGTAGAGAGCAATTTTTGCGGTGCAAATAGAAGCTCCCTTGTAAATCATTTTCCACTATTAAATTTCCTCTGATTTAGAAACCGAGCTAAAATAGAACATGCTTTATATTAAGGTATTGAATCAAAAGCTATCAAAGAAAATGCTATATATTCATATAAAATTATTTAGGAAGCACTATAATGTTAACTTGACAAGTTTTTGCATGTTTTAATGATGATATTGCTATTTTATGATAGATCTTGTTGGATAATGCACTAAATGTTATGACAATATGACAGCCATTATTAATTTATCTCAAAATTATTTCAAATTCTAGTGTTAAAGTTATAATAGAAAATTAAAAAATAATAAATTATTTTTATTCCCCATTCAATTAAGAAAAGAAATATAATTTTTCACATGGTACAATCTATTGGAGAGAGAAATTTGATGAAAAAATTTAATTTTAAAAAATATTTAAAAGTTGGTATTAAAAAATGGCCATATTTATATAAGGACTACTAACGTAAAATAATATTTATGATATATGTTATATTTATCTTTCTATCACTATATCCATACATACACATATATGAGATGGTCCAAAATATTGTAAATGCCATTATTTTAAAATTTAGTTTGTTCGAGTTTGTAAAGTTCTAAAGAATTAAAGCATGAAGAATTAAGTGGAAGAGTGCTTTTAGAGTATTGTATGATCAACGCATCCCATTAAAATTGAAAGAAAAATTCTATAAAATCGCTATTAGGCCAGCTATGCTATGGAATAGAGTGTTGGACAATATTGAAGCAACATGTGATGATGTGAATAAATTAAGTGTGACAGAAATGAGTATGTTAAGATGGATATATGGTAAAACTTTAAAAGATAGAATTAGAAATAAACATATAAGAGAAATGATAGGAGTAGCCCTAATAAAATGAAAGAAAATCGATTGCGGTAGTTTGGACATATACAATGTAGACCTTTAGATGCTTCAGTTAGAAAGAGTGATCTTTTAATAATTCTTGGTAAAGATAGATGTAGAGGTAGACCTAAACTAACATGAACAAAAATAATTAAAAAATATATAACTATTTATAATTTGAATATCGATTTGGTCCTAAATAGAGCAGAGTGGAGGAAACAAATTCGTGTAGCCGACCCCATATAGTTGGAAAAAGGCTTAGATGAGTTGAGTTGAGCTGAGTTGAGAGTTTATCTTAAGTTTAATAAGCTCCATAAAGATATTTTCTAAATATATGTAGAATATGAATTCTAGTCTATGTAGGATACTATGGATCCTTTTTCTATATAAACATACATGGACTAGAATATGAATCCTAGTCTATATAGGATACTATGGATCCTTTTTCTAGACAAACATACATAAAGGTAACCTTAGGATAAATTCAGAAAGATGAAGAGTTAGAAGAGGTTTTCTAGCTCTATTGGGTGCATATAGGACTGAAGTTTTATGAGAGTTTACTAAGGAGATAATCTTTATACTTTTTTTTCTTCATATTGAAATTTTTATCACCTTTATAGGTGTGGATGTAGGGTAATTGACTAGAACATATTAGATCCAAATTGGAAGCCCTTTAAAATGATTTGTTCAAAGCATAGACCTATAGAGCTCATAAAATTCCCACATATATAACTATGGCCCAAAAATGTTGTAAAGAAAGCAATTTTACACTATAGTTTGTTAGAGTTTAAAAGCTCAATAAGAATATGTTTTGTAACACATGAAGAAGATGAAATTCAAGTTATATAGGATACTACAAATTCCTTCTTTATATAGACATATATAGCCTTGGTATTAGGATGAGTTCGGAGAGACGAAGAGTTCTAAAGAGGTGTTTTAGTTCTATTAAATATATATGGATTTAGAGTTTCGTGAGAGAGAATTTGATAAGGAAACAATCCTTGAAATCTTTTATTTTTCTTCATAGTGGAATTTTTGTCAATTTTACTGGCGTGGAGATAGGTTAATTGATTGAAACACATTAAATATATACTAATGCTTTTACCTTTTGTTTTCTCTTCTTTCTTGTATGTCCTTTCTCCTTTGTATATAATAAGTGGAATTAAAGTTGCTCATGACAAGTTGTACCTAAGCTAATCGCATCTAAGGTTTTATATAGGGTTGTATTTACGTGCAGCTAAATTTAAATCCAATCATTTTCTTCATATGTTCGTATGGATTTCAAAGCAAAAAAATTACTTAGTGAATATTATTTTGATCACTTAAAAAGGAAATATTTACGAGATAGAACAATATAATTCATACGTGTATCATGAAAATATATCATATCCCATCAAGGTAAAAATAAAAAGAGCTACCTATGCAATGTAGGTAAATGTCAATACATGTGAACATAGATTTATTGCACAAGTATTAGTCTGGTTGAACAATATTATTAAATTTATCGTGGGGTTGGTTACGAGGTTTGTATCACTAAAATAAAAAATGCATGTCCTTGCCTGCCTAAGAATTTGATTGATTTATTTTATGAATAAATTGATGAATATTATATGATCTAATTAAGATAAATTTTATGATGTTTCTGGCTTTTTATGGATGGTACCGTAAATAATTCCAACTCATAAGATACTACATATAAGAGGATAAAGGTTAAGGATGTGGCATGGTGAAATTAGAGAATGAAGGTTAAGGGTCTTATTTAAAAAATAAAAATTATAAAATAATATTGTTGACCCAATTATTGATTTTGATGATTAATAAAAGACATGAGTATATTCATTTTGTTTCTAATAGATTTAACAAGTGTTTCAGGGATTAAAAATGTTTGATCAATCAAAAAGAATAAAGAAACATGTTTTGAATCAATGTTTTAAAAGAACTTTTCAAAGTTCAGAGCTTGGAGTCGACACCAAATGTCAGGAGCCGACCCCAAGGCGTACTAGAAGGTTTCTGGGATTTTGGCACGGTCTGGAGTCGACACCCAGGGTTTCAGAGCCGACTCCAACCTGAGATACAAAGAAGTGCATTCTGTTTCAGTTTCTGAGCCGACACCTAGAATTCGGGAGCCGACACCAAAGATTTTGGGAGCCGACACCTGAGTTTCTGGAGCCGACTCTAACCTGAGAACAGAGAGCATATTTTTATGGACTTTTCTGGAGACACTTACAGTTTTGGAGCCGACTCCCGAAAGCGACGAGCCGACACTTACCTTTCTCGGAGCCGACTCCCCAACAACTTTTTCTTTACTATTTTTGAACACCCGACTTGGAGCCGACACCTGAAAAGTTGGAGCCGACTCCAACCTGTCAGGAACGGATTTTTTATCTGTCAGAACGGACTTCAACGGTAAGATTTCTTTTCACCTAACCTCTAACGGCTATTTTCTTTGTGTGTAGAAGAATCCAAACATCTCACAACGGCTATATTTCCACCTAAACCTGGATTAAGAAATCTATAAAAGGGAAAAAGTTCGTTTGAAGAGAGAGAGACATACAAAAGAAAAGAAAATCAGAAAAATACTCTGTGAAAAAGAGAGAAATCAAGAGGAAAGACTTAGAGCTCAAATCCATCATCCTCAGAAAGCTCAAAGAGAAATCCAAAGCTTCAAGTTCAAATCAAAGATTTCCAACATTTGAAGAGAGAAAGCAAAAGCCCCAATCCTCATCTTCTCAACTGCAAGTTTCTGAAGAATCTGAGCTGAGGCCCTGATTCAATCTTTCAAAGGAGAAGAGGAAAAGAAAAGAAGAAAAGCACACATTCAAACATCTTCAAACAGGCTTTTCTTATCCTTGTTTATTTATTGTTTATTTGCTCATTTAGGAGCTGCTTGTACTTAAACTCTATTTTTCATTTGTGTTGCTATTCAATCAAGGATTGAATTAGTGGAGGTGTATACCTCGGTACAAGCTAAGGATAGCTTGTGGTTAGGGTTTTGTGCTGGTGAGCCCGAAAACCAGCTGGGTTCGTTGTGATCCCGGGGGAAAACAACAAGTTTTGAGTTGTGAGCTTGTAAAACAACTCGGCTGTAATCAAGTAGATTATAGTGTGGACCCAAGTGATACTTGGGAGTGGACGTAGGTGTTGGATACACCGAACCACTATAAAATCTTGTGTTTGTCATGTTTTGACTCTCTCACTCTATCTCTTTATTTGTGCTTAGCATTTATCTTGCACTTAATCTCTTTTAATTCAAAGCACATAGTTTCAAAAGGTTAAATTTTTAAGAACCCAATTCACCCCCCCTCTTGGGTTGCCATCTGGGCCAACAATTGGTATCAGAGCAGTGCTCATTGTTTATTTGATCACACGATCAAGAGCTAAAGATCCAAATGGCAGCTCAAGCTGGATCTTCATTTGCTGAAGGTCATTCTACTAATAGACCTCCTTTGTTTAATGGTTCAAATTATTCTTATTGGAAAGCTAGAATGAAAATTTTTATTCAAGCTTTAGATTATGAACTTTGGAGTGTAATCACTAATGGACCAAGCACACCCACACACTTGGTAGATGGTTCAATAGTTCCTAAACCCGAAAGGGATTGGAATGAGAACGATAGGAAAATGGCTCAGCTTAATGCAAAAGCCATGAATGTTTTATATTGTGCTTTAGATGCTAATGAGTTCAATAGAATTTCTACATGTATTTCCGCAAAAGAAATTTGGGATAGATTAGAAGTTACCCATGAGGGTACTAATCAAGTTAAAGAATCTAAAATCAATATTCTAGTGCACAAGTATGAATTGTTTAGCATGGAACAAAATGAAACCATCACATGCATGTACACTAGATTTACTGATATTGTAAATGGTCTAAAAAGTCTTGGCAAGACCTACACTAACTCTGAATTGGTTCGTAAAATTCTTAGGTCTCTTCCAAGGACATGGGAAGCAAAGGTAACTGCAATCCAAGAAGCCAAGGACCTCAACACCTTACCTTTGGAGGAGCTACTTGGATCATTGATGACCCATGAACTGACCATGAAAGCAACATCAAGAGGAGGAAGTCAAAAAGAAGAAAACAATTGCCCTTAAAGCTGCAGAAAAGGAGATAAGCAGCAGTGAGGAAGAAGAGGAAGATGATGAGACAGCTCTCCTTACTAGGAAATTTAAAAATTTATGCAAAGAAGGAGACCCTTCCATAAGAAAAGATATGGAACAAAAATGGAAGGAGAAAAAGAAAAAGAGAAGGACAAGGACAAAGAAAAGAGAAAGACCCCCTCATATGTTATGAATGTAAGAAACCGGGGCACTTTAGATATGATTGTCCTCAACTGAAAAAGGGGCACAAGAAGAAGAAAAAGGCATATGTTGCAACATGGAGTGAAAGTGATGAATCCTCATCCGAGGAGGAACAAAAGGAAGTTGCAAACATTTGCTTTATGGCAAACGACGACAATGAGGTAAGTTCTGAAACACCTTGTGATGATTTTACTTTTGAAGAATTATATGATGCATTTAATGAATTAGTTAGTGATTTTAAAGTTTTGAAAAAGAAGAACAAATCTTTAAAAAATGATAATTTAAATCTTGCCAAAGAGAAGGATAAACTAACTCATGAAGTTGAAAAACTAAAATCTGAAAATAAAAATTTGCTAAAAGATAAAGAGTTAATTTCTAATGAAAATGTTAATTTAAAGAGAGAAGTTGATAAATATAGAAATATAGTTGATAAATTTACATATAGCTCTGAAAAACTTAATTTGCTATTGAGTAATCAAAGAGCTGTATTTGATAAGGCTGGATTAGGTTATAGACCTAATAAGAAACAAAAGTATGTTAAAAACTTCTTTAGAAAAGATAAGAATGATTTTTCATGTTATTGCTGTAACAAGAAAGGACATAAAGCCTATGAATGCAATTTTAGAAAACTTAATAAGAATTTAAGTATTAAAGGAAAGAAAATATGGGTTCCAAAGGAACAATCTTTGTTGCTACTAACCATGAAGGACCCAAGAAAGCTTGGGTACCTAAACAGAAAGTTTGATTACTTTGCAGGAGTGTCTTGCGGCCAAAAGATCAAAACGAAAGTGGTATCTTGATAGCGGCTGCTCAAGGCACATGACGGGTGACAAGGAGCAATTCATCACCCTTGAAGATAAAAGAGGAGGAGTTGTCACATTTGGAGACAATGGTAAAGGCCAAATTATGGGATTTGGTAAAATTCAGATAACTCCCTTTACTTTTATAGAAAATGTTTTATATGTAGATGGTTTAAAGCATAATTTAATTAGTATTAGCCAATTGTGTGATAAAGGTTTCAAAGTTTCATTTGAAGCTTCTATCTGCACTGTTTCTAATCCCATTGACAATAGCATTGTATTTATTGGTAATAGAAATGGCAATGTATACTTAATTGATTTAGACAATTTGTCTACTAGTAATCATTGCTTAGTTGCTAATAATGCTAATGAAAATGAGATTGGATGGTTATGGCATCGTAGATTAGGTCATGCAAGCACACCTAATTTCAAAATTAATTAAAATGGATTTAGTTAAAGGATCTTCCAAAGCTAGATTTTGAAAATAACAGAATTTGTGATGCATGTCAATTTGGAAAACAAACTAGAAACTCTTTCAAATCAAAAAATGTAGTTTCCACTTCTAGGCCATTAGAGCTACTTCATATGGACCTTTTTGGACCTACTAGAACCACTAGTCTAGGAGGAAAGAAATATGGTCTTGTGATAGTAGATGATTATTCTAGATACACTTGGGTATTGTTTTGGCTCATAAGGATGAGACTTTCTCAATATTTCTGAAATTTTTCAAGAAAGTCACTAATGAGAAAAACAACACCATAGTGTCTCTTAGAAGTGATCATGGCACAGAATTTGAAAATCACTTATTTGAAAATTTCTGCACTGAACATGGCATTCATCATAATTTTTCTGCACCTAGGACACCACAACAAAATGGAGTTGTAGAAAGAAAAAATAGGACTTTAGAAGACATGGCCCGTACCATGCTATGTGAAAGCCAACTCCCAAAGTACTTCTGGGCGGAAGCTATAAACACGGCATGTTACATTCTTAATAGAGCCCTAATTAGGCCAATCCTTAAGAAAACACCTTATGAATTATGGAATAATAGAAAACCAAACATAGGTTATTTTCATGCATTTGGCTGTAAATGTTTTATTCATAATAATGGAAAAGATAATCTTGAAAATTTGATGCAAAATCTGATGAAGGCATATTCTTAGGATATTCAACAACTAGTAAAGCCTATACCAAGAGCAACAAGAAGAAGTAGCTTTTGCCAAGCATCAGAAAAAGATGATGAGGAAGATACAACATACTAGAAAGAGATATTGAAGAATATAGATGTATCTTCAGATCATGAACAAGAAGCTAAAGATGATGATTCATAGGATTGATGATATTGATACTAATCAGAAGTAGATCTTCCTAGAGATTGGAGATATGCCTATGGTCATCCAAAGGAATTGATTATTGGTGATCCATCTCAACTAGCTTCAGATCATGATAAAGATGATGATTCATATCTAATCATCAGAGATTGGAGATATGCTATGGTCATCCAAAGGAATTGATTATCCATCTCAAGGAGTAAGAACTAGATGAGAATATCAATAATCATCTTGCATTTGTATCTCAAATTGAACCTAAAACTTGAAGAAGCTGAAAAAGATAGTAATTGGATGCTAGCTATGCAAGAAGAATTAAATCAATTTACTAGGAATAATGTATGGTCCTTAGTTGATAGACCTAAAGGTCATTCAGTTATAGGATCTAAATGGGTATTTAGAAATAAATTGGATGAAAATGGCATAGTAATTAGAAATAAAGCTAGATTAGTTGCAAAAGGATATAATCAAGAAGAAGGAATTGATTTTGATGAAACTTTTGCACCTGTAGCTAGATTAGAAGCAATTAGATTACTACTTGCATTTGCATGTCATATGAACATAAATTTATTTCAAATGGATGTTAAAAGTGCATTTTTAAATGGTTTTATAAATGAGAAAGTTTTGTGGAACAACCACCTGGTTTTGAAGATCATGAATTTCAAATCATGTTTTTAAATTGCACAAAGCACTATATGGTTTAAAACAAGCACCTAGAGCTTGGTATGATAGGTTAAGCAAATTTCTAATTGAAAATGATTTTACTAGAGGAAATGTAGATAAAACCTTATTTTTGAAAAGAAAAGACAAAGATTATTAGTAGTACAAATATATGTAGATGATATGTATTCGGTGCTACTAACAATCTTTGTGTCAAGAATTTGCTAAGTTAATGCAGGGTGAATTCGAAATGAGCATGATGGGAGAACTCAACTTCTTCCTAGGACTTCAAATCAAGCAAAGTAAAGAGGGGATACACAAAGGAACTTCTCAAGAAGTTTGGAATGGAATCAATCAAACCCCTTGGAACACCTATGAGTCCTTCATGCAAATTAGACAAAGATGAAGATGGTAAGAAAGTAGATCAAAAATACTATAGAGGTATGATCGGATCTCTACTTTACTTAACAGCAAGTAGACCAGATATCATGTTTGCTGTTTGTCTATGTGCTAGATTTCAATCAGAACCTAAAGAATCTCACTTAATTGCTGTGAAAAGAATTTTAAGATATCTAAGTGGAACTAAAAATGTAGGATTATGGTATTCTAGAGACTCAACACTAAACTTAATTGCATATTCTGACTCTGATTATGGATGTAAACTAGATAGAAAAAGTACAAGTGGTGCATGTCAATTCTTAGGAAGTAACTTAATCTCTTGGTTTAGCAAAAAGCAAAATTCGGTTGCATTATCTACTGCTGAAGCAGAATATGTTGCAGCTGGAAGTTGCTGTGCTCAAATCCTTTGGATTAAGCGACAACTTGAAGATTATGGCATAACACTTGATAAAACTCCTATTAGATGTGATAATACAAGTGCAATCAATTTAACTAAGAATCCAATCCAACATTCAAGAACTAAACACATTGAAATTAGATATCATTTTATAAGAGAACATGTAGCTAATAATGAAATTTGCTTGATTATGTTAGTACTGAAGAACAATTAGCTGACATATTTACAAAACCTTTGAGTGAAGAGAGATTTTGTTATCTTAGAGGTGAATTAGGGATTTGTGATCCTTTGGAATGATTTTGAAACCCCTAAGGAATGATATCTAGATTTCTATCAATTTCTTGAGATTCTTTCATAATTTTAAGGACAATTTATCTAGTCATTTGAGCAATTTGATTCTCCACATTCCAAAGATTTTTTTATTTTTATTTTGACAAGTTTCGATGTTTGAAACTCTTATTTTTTTTCTGAAACTCAGTGGAGTCGACACCTCAATTTGAGGAGTCGACACCTCTTCTGTGTCGCTCTCGGTCTTGACCTTGGAGCCGACACCCGCTTAAGCGGAGCCGACTCCAGTTCGGGCGCTAACTGTGTTAGCGACTTGGAGTCGACACCCGACTTTGCGGGAGTCGACACCTGGTGGACCCAAATTGACTTATTAGGGCAGAGTCGACACCTTTCATTTTTATCTTCTCCAAACCCTCTCCAAATCTTCTCCAAACCCTCTCCAAACTTCCCAAAGCCAAATACTCCTCAAATCAACCATTCCCTAAGATTCCTATGGCACCTAAGCGTAGGGGATCGGTCTTTGATGCTCCGTGCTACAAGGAAGCGTACGGCTAGGCGTCCCTCCGTGAACCTACTCCAAGCGATGATTCCTCTTCAACTCCCTCAGATAATCCTGCCCCTCCTCTCCACAGGTAGATACCCTTGCTGGGCGAGTTATTACCATGGGTAGGAAAGTAGATTTTGATTTCTTTGAAGCCGAGGGTTTTGATTGGTAGACAATTAAAGAACTCGGTTGGGATAAGGTATGTTCTTTGGATGTTCCTACTTATCCAGCCTTGTTAAAGAATTTTACTTGAATTTATCTAGAGGAGATGGTGGAATTGTTAGTTCAGTAAGAGGAAGAGAATTCATCTTACTTTCAAAATTTTAGGAAATCTTTAAGTATTCCTGTCACTGGATTTGTTGCAAACATTCACAGTGAGAGATCAGGCTTTATCAAGGATGTTAGGAAGAGAAGTAACTGAATTTGAAGAGGTTAGGGCAAACCAATTGCCACTTGAGCTTAGGCTGTTACATAACATTTGTAGTAGGATTTATTTCCCAAGACTGGCCGTTTTGAGTATGTCTCAGAGCGAGACATTGTAGTTATGGATAGTATCTTGACGGGTCAGCCAATAAATCTTGCTGGAATGATGATATGGTATATGGCTGAGGCCGGGGCAAGAGGAGATCTTCATTGCCTTATGGGATGATCCTATGGTTTTTAGAAGTCAAGGAGTAGTTATTTCTGAGAATGAGCCATCGAAGAACCTAAGGCACACTGACTACTAGCTTAGCTACTGTGCATGGGATTTGTGAAAGTGGATGGTAAATGGGAGAGAAAAGGTCATACTGGATAGGGTTGAGACTAATGTGCCTGGCCCTTCTGAGGCAGGACCATCTGTGAGACACAGCTCACCAGAGCCCAGTCAGAATGTACCTCCAGCTCCTTTCCTTCTTTTTGTCAGTCATCTATTTTTTTGATATTCAGTTAGAACAGCTTAGAAGTATTTTTGCTACTCACAAGGAAGAAATGAAATCTGAGCTAGATAGCCAATTATGAACTTGAGAGATTTATTCTTTGGATGAAAGAATTGGAAAATTGAGTCTACACTTGGAGCCTCCGCAGAATCTTTGAAGAATGATCTCAAGAACATTTTTGAAGAACTTAAAGATATTGGTGGAGATTCAGAGACTTATTCCAAATGCAATGCTGAGCTTCAGGACAAAATTATGACTGCATGTGCATTTGTTGATAGAAGACTAAAGAATTTGTAAGAACTCAAAGTGAAGGAATGGGAAAAATATAGAAGATTGCAAAGACTTCTTAGAACTAATTTTGATTATATTGTAATGAAGTTTTTGATGATTTAGTTTAGTTTGATGTTGATTTACTTTTGTTCTGATGTAATGAAGTTTTTTTGATGTAATGAAGTTTCTTTTTGAATATGATGTAATGTTTGACATTATGATGTAATGAACTTATTTGATACTTAATGAATGTCATTTGATCTTTGAAGCATCTATCAATTTTGTCATTTCACTTAAAACTTCTAACCTTTTTGTTGATTACAAAAAAGGGGGAGAAGTAATTGATAGTCGTATATGCATTGAAAGTTATAAAAGTTTAATTGCATATTTGCAAATAAAATTGGTAATTAATTGCATATATAATTGTCATATATGCATTGAAAGGATGAATAGATGTTAAAATTGATATAATTTTAATTGGTATCAAACATTAAAAGTTTACTGTTAAATAGATGTTAAATTGAGTATCATAGGGGGAGCTACATTCAGGGGGAGCTTACCTGTGAGGAATAAATATTTGAGAATTTGATTTGAAAATCTTATTGTTTAATCATGCATATACTCAATGTTTTTATAATCATCAAAAAGGGGAGATTGTTGACCCAATTATTGATTTTGATGATTAATAAAAGACATGAGTATATTCATTTTGTTTCTAATAGATTTAACAAGTGTTTCAGGGATTAAAAATGTTTGATCAATCAAAAGAATAAAGAAACATGTTTTGAATCAATGTTTTAAAAGAATTTTCAAAGTTCAGAGCTTGGAGTCGACACCCAAATAGTCAGGAGCCGACCCCAAGGCGTATCAGAAGGTTTCTGGGATTTTGGCACGGTCTGGAGTCGACACCCAGGGTTTCGGAGCCGACTCCAACCTGAGATACAGAGAAGTGCATTCTGTTTCAGTTTTGGAGCCGACACCTAGAATTCGGGAGCCGA
>UESW01004010.1:0-104154 GCA_900491605.1 Calamus simplicifolius
ATTATTGATATTTCTCATAAATGATCTAGTTCTTACACCTTGAGATGGATCACCTATAATCAATTCCTTAGGATGACCATAAGCATATCTCCAATCTCTAGACAGATCTACATCATTGCGAGTAGTATCAATAACATCAACTCTAGGAGAATTATCATCTTTAGCTTCTTGTTCATGGTCTGAAGATACATCTATATTAATTTTGATATCTCTCTTTAGCAAATTTGTATCTTCCTCATCATCAATCTTTTCTGAACTTAATGCTAAAGACGCATCAAAAACTACATGAATAGATTCTTCTACAATTAAGTTCCTCTTGTTAAATACTCTAAAGGCTTTACTAGTTGTTGAATATCCTAAGAATATGCCTTCATCAGATTTTGCATCAAATTTTTCAAGATTATCTTTACCATTATTATGAATGAAACATTTACAACCAAATGCATGAAAATAACCTATGTTTGGTTTTCTATCATGCCATAATTCATAAGGTGTTTTCTTAAGATTTGCCTAATTAAAGCTCTATTAAGGATGTAATATGCTGTGTTTATAGCTTTCGCCCAGAAGTACTTTGGTAGGTTGCTTTCACATAGCATGGTACGGGCCATGTCCTCTAAAGTTCTATTCTTTCTTTCTACAACTCCATTTTGTTGAGGTGTTCTAGGTGCAGAAAAATTATGATAAATATTATGTTCAATGCAGAAATTTTTAAATAAATGATTTTCAAATTCAGTGCTATGATTACTTCTAAGAGACACTATGGTGTTGTTTTTCTCATTAGTGACTTTCTTGAAGAATTTCATGAATATAGGAAAAGTCGCATCCTTGTGAGCCAAAAATAATACCCAAGTGAATCTATAATAATCATACTATCACAGGACCATATTTCTTTCCTCCTAGACTAGTGGTTCTAGTAGGTCCAAAAAGGTCCATGTGGAGTAGTTCAAGTGGCCTAGAAGTGGAAACAACATTTTTTAGATTTGAAAGAGTTTCTAGTTTGTTTTCCAAATTGACATGCATCACAAATTTTGTTATTTTCAAAATCTAACTTTGGAAGTCCTTTAACTAAATCTATTCTAATTAATTTTGAAATTAAGTGTGCGCTTGCATGACCTAATTTACGATGCATAGCCATCCAATCTCATTAATATTAGCATTATCAACAACTAAGCAATGATTACTAGTAGACAAGTTGTCTAAATTAATTACGTATACATTGCCATTTCTATTTTCAGTAAATATAATGCTATTGTTAATGGGATTAGAAACAGTGCAGATAGAAGCTTCAAATGAAACTTTGAAACCTTTATCACACAATTGGCTAATGCTAATCAAATTATGTTTTAAACCATCTACATATAAAACATTTTCTATAAAAGTGGAGGGAGTTATTTGAATTTTACCAAATCCCATAATTTGGCCTTTGCAATTGTCTCCAAATGTAACAACTCCTCCTCTCTTATCTTCAAGGGTGATGAATTGATCTTGTCACCCGTCATATGCCTTGAGCAGCCGCTATCAAGATACCACTTGCGTTTTGATCTTTTGACTGCAAGACACTCCTGCAAGATGATCAAATCTTATGTTTAGGTATCCAAGCTTTCTTAGATCCTTCATGATTAGTAGTGATAAAAATTATCCTTTCGGAACCCATATTTTCTTCCTTTTATATTTAAATTCTTATTATTTTTTCTAAAATTGCATTCATAAGCTTTATGTCCTTTCTTCTTACAACAATAACATAAAACATCATTTTTATCTTGTTTCTTTATAAAGAAATTCTTAACAAACTTTGTTTCTTGTTAGGCCTATAACCTAATCCAGCTTTATCAAATACATCTCTTTGATTACTTAATAGCAAGTTAAGTTTTCAGAGCTATATGTAAATTTATCAACTATATTTTTATATTTATCAACTTCTTTCTTTAAACTAATATTTTCATTAGTAATTGATTCTTTTTCTTTTAACAAATTTTTATTTTCAGATTTCAATTCTTCAACTTCATGAGTTAGTTTATCCTTTTCTTTGTCAAGATTTAAATTATCATTTTTCAAAGATTTGCTTTTCTTTTTCAAAACTTTAAAATCACTAATTAATTCATTAAATGCATCAAACAATTCATCAAAAATAAAGTCATGAGTTTTGGTACTTACCTCATCATCATTTGCCATAAAGCAAATGTTTGCAACTTCTTTTTGTTCCTCCTCAGAAGAGGATTCTTCGCTGTCGCTCCATGTTGCAACATAAGCCTTCTTCTTCTTTTTGTAGGCTTTCTTTAATTGAGGACAGTCATATCTAAAGTGCCCCGGTTTTTTACATTCATAACATATGAGAGGGTCTTTCTCTTTGTTCTTGTCCTTCTCTTTTTCTTTTTCACCTTCCATTTTATTCCATACTTTTTCTTGTGGAAGGGTCTCCTTCTTTGCATAAATTTTCTGAACTTCTTTGCAAGAAGGGCTGTCTCATCATCTTCCTCTCTTCCTCACTGCTACATGTTTCCTTTTCTGCAGCTTTAAGGCAATCGTTTTCTTCTTTTTGACTTCTTCCTCTTGATGCTGCTTCATTGTCAGCTCATGGGTCATCAATGATCCAAGTAGTGTTGGGAATTATATCCTAAAGCCAATCATTTGATGATTGTGCTAATGTAAATTGTATATAAATTGATATATTAATAAAAGTTATTTGGCAGTTTATTCATTACAAGAACATCTTCTTAATACTCCTGATTGTAATGAAGCCCTCAGGATCTTCCTTCACGATAAAGGAGGATTTATCTTTGAAGGTCCTTAAAAGAGTTCGCGACCAAATGATATACTATGACAGGGCCATAGTACTATCAATTATAGGACGTTGTATATCATATTTGTTGGTTGTCCTCTTAACCAAGGAGTGTAGAGACACTAGTATGACATACAGGTGAAGTGTAGGAGTACATTTCACCGAACGTGACTCATTTTCAGGATACTCTACTGTCAAGAGTTAATCCGAAAGATATAGGTATAAGTATCCTTCAGACCTGAAGATCACAACCAGTGGCTTACAAGCAACTCATTGTACTTAGGTGCCGGACCACCTAGATTTCTAATCCAGCTACGAAAGGTTACTGGGTGCAGTCAAGTACTTGTGGTAGTCAGTTGTGGATCAAGATGGAATTTGACCTATCCCGTTAAAAGGAGAAATGCTTGTGTTTCAATTTAGCAAGACCTTGGCCAAGGCACTTCATGTGAAAGTCACATGATCACTAAAGTTGAAATCACTTTATGGATTTGCTATTTAGAGTTGACAGCTCTTAAGCCATCCTTAGCATTTGTGGTCAAGAGGATGAATTATACGGTAACTGTTTCTTAGGGTTCTTGGAGTTTGCTCGGCAACTCTTCGACCTATCCGGACGTCGGGTTCCATTGCTAGATGGGCACATCGATTAGTATAGAAAGTTGTTTCTATGCTACCGGCTTAGGTTCGAACCTAGAGAGTCACACGCATAGAAGTTTCCTAGGATGATCTGTTTGCTGATCAACGATTGAGAATCATATGATTTAATTAATCAATTTGATTGATTGAATTATCTCAATTGGGTTAAGTACAAGTGAATAAGATTCAATTTGGTTTAAGTGGACTAGTCAATTTCAAATATTGATTTGAAATTAGACTTGATTTGGATTTAAATAGATTCAGGACTAGCCAAATTTGATTTGGGCTTGGACCATGATCTATGTGGGTTTAGTCAAATAAATTCAGATCAGATTAAACCATCACCTGAACCCAAACCTCTCGCATAAGGATCTCATATGATGAGATGGCTAAAATCTCATCTCATGAGAGATTAAATTCTCATGTAGAATTTAATGCCTAACATTAATTTTCACCGGATTTAGCCACGACTCTTTGGTTTTCACCGAACGTTGGATTTAGCCACGTCTTTTTGGTTTTCACCGAACATCGGAATTAAACCAAACGCTGCCTCCTTGGTTTTCGCCGAGCGTCGGAATTAACCAAGTGCCGCGCCTTCGGCGTCTCTTTGCTTTTACCAAACGACGGAATTCTTAATGTCAAATTCAATGTTAAGGCTAAATTGAGACTATAAATAGAGGGCATTCCCTCACCAGAAAACACAAACAACAATACACGATATGTCATGGATTGTAATTCTAAAAAGGTTAGAATAAAAAATTCTGGTGATTCTGGTGTTAGCGGAAGCGTGGTGGATCTTAGAGGAAGATTCAAGTGGGAGGATTCAAGATCAGCAAAGCTATTTTTTTGCGAGCTAGCACTCCCGGAAATTTGATCATTCGGGGCTTCGCGTGGACGATACTAGAGGCCGGACGATTGAACGGCTGCAGAGCAATAAGGATTTACCTACTGTTCTTAAGGTAAGCGATTTGATCCCTAGATCTTAAGGCAGGCTTCAAGATAAGTAGTATGACTAGTCATCTTGAAGATCAAGATATGATCTTGATATTTTTATTTATATGCATATTTTGGATCAATCGATCCTATATACAAGGCAAAGATATGATCTTGATGCATGTTAGATAGATTAGTATGTAATCTTTAAAATTCCGCATTGATAATTGTTATCAAATTTTTAAATATGCATGCCTCGGGGATTATTTCTCTTTACAAATGGTATCAGAGCGATGGTTTCGTATTGATCTAATTTATTGCATGTAAATTAATGCTCATATTAATTGTGTAATCAAGGCTAAAACAAATCTCAGGTCTATTCGGTCACAAATGGATTGAAAATCCAAATTACCCATTCAACGAGGTATTCTGTGACATATTGCCGTGATAATTTAAATTGATCTTTGGCTTCAAAACACTGATTACACACACTCTCAAAATATGTTTTATATTTGATACATGTTGATGTTATATAAAATATGATATTTGCATGTTTAGTATAAAACATAGATATGATATATGATGGCATGATGTCTATATTATGAAACATACAAATATTTATGAGAGTCTAATTTGAATGTCAAATGTTAATTCATAATCTCTTTAGATATGATCTAAATATAGGAATTATGAGTAGTAACATAATACATATGATGCTTGATTGAAATATATGACATGTAAATATGAAATATATTTAATCCTTTGGGTTAGCTAAATCGGGTCCATAAAGGGTTAGACCCTAAGGTTTAAATCAACTGGACTGTAAGAGTATTTGATCAAATCTAATTAGATTAGGTTAAGAATGCTCTAAATCAAATAATAGTTGTAGTTGATCATGTCCTTCTCTTTGATTAAACCAAATGGAAGTAGATTAGGCTCCGTGGTTGAGCATGAATCTCTTAGATGGTCAAATCAGAATTGGTTAACCATATGATGTCAAGGTGGGTTGGCAAGTTGCTCTAGGATCAACGATCGAATGGTTTTTAATTGGGAGCTACTCGTATTGATGCGTCTTTAACGAGTTAATGACATATCCCTCCCATCGATCTCACTCACCTGGTCAATGTGGTGAACCATTTATGATTCAGATCATTTACCTGATTCGGGTTGACCCATGCCTGTAAGGAAATCAGTCTGACTGATTTAGGTGCCATTTAACCTGACTTAATCTTGTTTCATTCTACCGATTTCATAGATTCATTGGGAGAACTTGATTAGTCAATTTATCTTCATATTGTTAAAATCCTCTAAAATTATTAGGTCCTTAAAATGAAATAGTTATATGATAACTAGATCATAGCCTCCCATTAAGGTGGATGATAATGAGTTCGATGTCTTGATAATCATTGGAGGCACTCCATGCCTAGTGCTTGTCAACCATCGGAATTATCATTCATTATATGATAAGTCAGTGTAACTATTAAATAAACAGTCAGGTGAGCCGAGCTTCACTCGGGCTTGGTTGTCTATTGATAGGTTACACTGATTATATCATTTAATGGTTGGACCTAACCAGAACTTTCAGTGGAGGCACTTCATGCCTGCTGAAGAGGTATATGGGGCAAAACTGAACACTAAGAATTGTTTGAGAAAATAATTGGTTTTAAACCTACTCTTAGATGCATATGGTGTTGAAAATTGTGGTCTAAAAGACATAATTTTTCTATGATGATTGACATCAGATGATATATAATGATTTGATATTTGCATCCTATATACTTGTTGTATGTAATTCTCCTGAAAGGTCTACGAATGTTAGAAATAATGATTTTGAGTGCTCGAGATGCCTCACACATGAGTACAGAAGACACGAGATCATTTTATTATATTCGAAATACAATTGTCACAATTTTAATAAAGTTAGGCGCTTTATTATGAGAAATTGAAGTATACGTAATTTCTAATTGGGGAAATAGTTTGTCTTGACTATTTGAGAGGGATTCTCGAATTAGTATACTAGTACGCATATTGCGTATTGATGGACTTACATGAGAATAAATTTTAGAAATGTACTATCATGAAATTTAACTCATAGCTATGAGAGTACGATTGTTCTTAAGCTTGAGCAAGTCACTGAACTCAGACTTATAGCATATATGCTTTGATTCACCAAATGAGCAAAATCCATAAATGATTGATACTCGGTGGGTTGGGCATATGCCACTAGGGTCTAAGAACATACTCGCAATATAGTCATTCATGTACTTTCCATGAGAAAGTAATAACACTCCCTTGAGAGGTTCAAATTAATCTATCTTAAAACTATGCATAGTGATCTTTATAGAACGAGTGTAGACATGATCAATCGACGGGTTGATTCATGACACTCAGTGGATGGATATGAGGGAACCTAGAGCTCAAGGTGTTAGATGGATATTGGACAAGTGATAGTACACAAATTACTTGATGCCAATATTCGAGTGTCGCATGAAGGAACCATTTGCGTATCGATCTCATAGGTCAGGGATGGGATTATCTTATGTGACAATTTATTTTATCTCGACGTAAATGTCGCGCATATCCTGGAGTGCAGTTTTGATTTTCTGGTGGAAATAAATCATGACTAAGAATATTATCCCAAGTCATAGGGAATGGCGGTGTAAGGACAATATTCTTAGGAGCTAGGTTATGTGTGTCCCGCGAAGTCCAAGGTGTAGACCATAAAAGGAAACTCGCTCCTAAATTTTAAGAATTCATTTTTAAATTTTAGGTGATGCGATGAGCAAGTAATGCCGCCTAATATTATGTTTATTTTTTGGAAAATTCGAAGAAAAGTTTCTTAATGAAACTAAACTCTGTAACATGGATCCGTGACCAAAGTGGAGGCCATGGGTGGTTTGAGGACTTTGGGTTTAGGCTCTATGGGCCTTGTTCCCAATGAGCCTTTAGACCAGCGGGCCTATTGTAAGTTGGGCATGATGTTCTCAGATCAGGCGCAGAAGAGAACGTGTTTTTTCGTGAAGCGGTGTCTTCTTCGCGTATCTTTGGATGATGATGAGAAGCGTCTCTCCCGTAGGGACGCGACACTTTCTTCGATCAGAGTATCGCTTCCCATTTATAAATAGCGAGCACCATGATCAGAGAAAGAAAGAGAGAAAAATAATCTTTTTTTTCATTTTTCATCCGCCTGTCTTTATCTGTTTCTTAAGAACAGTAAAGACAGAGAGATCCATAAGAGAGAAATACAAAAGAATTCAACTGATTTTTATTTACCAAAAAATCCTTGCTTATTTCCTTGGCCATACCCCTTGCTCATTCAGGGAGTTGAGGACTAAAGATTATCCCGTTTATTCCTAAGAAGAAATCAGCGATCTCAGAGAGCTTCTCCACTCCTTTGAGGAGTCTCCGGTGCAGAACCTTCACGCAAAGGAGTCTTCACGTACGAACGTTTTCTTATTAACAAGGAAATCCAGCAGAAATCTTTAGCAAAAAGGTACGCAATCATTTTCTCTAATCAAGTAATGATTACCATGATTGTTCAGATTATTGGTATCGCTTCTTCATCAATCGGATTTAATATTTTAATCCACGCTTATCTTTTTTATGATAAGAGTTTTGATCGGATTATTCTGATCATGGAGATCTCACTGGAACTCGCTTTATCCAAAGTTAAAGATAACCATAGCAAAAATTTAAAATTCTTAACTTATCCGATCATATCCATCCAACAAAATAAATGGTATCAGAGCGTTGGTTTGGATAATAAGTAATCTATATGGACGCCTCTTCTCTTAAGGGAAGATGAAAAATTTTAAAATAGGCCGTAGATCTTTCTTCCATCCGTTTTTTTTTCTCCCTACTTCCTGGAATGTCCGGACTCGATAAAGAGGGACATTTCGACTCCTAGCAAGTTCCTCCCTTCTTCCTGTAATGGAAGTGAGTTCCTCCCTTCTTCATGTAACGGAAGGAACACCTCCCTTCTTCCGTGGATTCCACCCAGTTCCGTCCAGAAGACTTTTGGCTGGAACGACTGGAACGAAAGGAATACACGCATCCGTTCGGAAGACTTCTTGCTGGAACGAAACTTCTTGTTGGAACGGAACTTCTTGTTGGAACGGAAGGAATACACACGTCCGTGGACTCCACGGTTTCGTCCGTAATACTTCTTGGGGATTGGACGATGGAGAAGACGATTGGCCTCCTTCTTCCATTTGGACCATTTAATGCTAGAAGCAATTCGGACGTTGGCTCCCTTCTTCAGTTCGGATGACATCTTGTTCAACCCGTCTTGTGCTAGGAACGAACAAAAGGAAAGAAGGACTTCCGTTCGGATGACTTCTTGTTCAGCCATCTGGTGCCATCCCTTCTTCTGTCCCGACTCCACGTGAGAAGAAGGGATTCCATGGCATGAGACCTCAAGACATCAGGAAGGTTAAGGTTCTGGTCCGAATGGATTTATTAAAGGTAACCGAAAGATTGAAGGATGAGAGAGAAAGAGCTATTTAGATGGAAGAGATGTTTAAATGAGGCATTTAAGAATGGAGCTCATGGTGGTTGAAGGTCAACATGACGCTCTTATCCTACTATGCACTTATGTTTAGGGGGCTGGGGGTATCCTGTTAATTAGAAAGGGATGGCCAAGATGATTATGGTTCCGGGATGCCTCTGCCATTTGGGCTAGCACAACAATTTATTATTATTTTTATTTTTATTGTTTATGTGTATTGCATGCATGTTTTATTGGCATGGTATCACTCATTAGAATATTATGAGTTAAATGTAATTAAATGATTAAAGGACCCTAAATTGGCATGATTGAATAGATAGGAAACCAAAGCACCTATGACAATTATGGGCGTTAATCAGAAAAATGATTACATAATTGGTTAAGTGATTAAAGGTATGTCCAAGGCCATTTGGACATAAGGTGAATCACAAATTATACAAAAACTTAATTAACAAATTATCAAGTGTGTGAGTGTAACATGTAACCCGCGGCTTCCCAAAAAGGTTGATTCACGCTATGATGCATGTGCTTACTCGTGTCACATGCGTGACCCCCATTAGGGATGGAGTACATACATCAGCTATAGTGGAAGAATTTTTAATAAAATATTTAATTCTTTATTACATATGATATACTTACTCGTGTCACATGCGTGACCCCCATTAGGGATGGGGTATGCCATTAGTTTGCATATTTCTAAGAATTAAATGAATAATCTAGGATATCCTATTTGAACACTTACTCGTGTCACATGCGTGACCCCCATTAGGGATGGAGTTTTCAAACTTGTTAATCCCAGAAGATTAAACCTTGGTTAACACTTGACCTATAATAATAGGAGCCAAAAAAAAAAAAAAAAACCAAAGCAGTGATCATAACCAAGTAAGCCTGTTAGATCAGCACTTGGGGACTATGACCAGGTGGGACTTGGGTTGACTCATTTTTATGGAGGTCAATACACTGTTACATTGAGACTTTGTAGATTTTTTTTAATAAGTTTTTGCTACTTAGTAATCTTAATGTTAAAAGAATATTTATGGAGCATATATAACTGATGCATGTATGCCATTATTTATATTTCAGATGTCGTCATCATTTTCTCCACTTGCTTCTATACTTAATGATAATAAGTTAACCGGACCAAACTATTTGAATTGGAAGAGAAATTTGGACATAGTACTCACTTCTGCTGGGTATAAGTATGTCCTAACAGATATCTATCCTCAGTTGGGTCAAAACCCAACGGATAATGAAAAGCTTGAATTTGAAAAATGAAACAAGGCTGATGAGATGGCCAAATGCTATATCTTGGCTTCCTTAAGCCCAGTGCTACAGCAGCAACATCAAAACATGGAGACAGCTTATGATATGCTTTTTAGTCTCCAAGAGATGTTCGCTCATTCGAGCAGGGCTGCACGGCAGAGTGCTATCAGGAAGCTGATCAATACTCGTATGGCTGAAGGTACCCCGGTCCGAGAGCATATGCTTAAAGTGATGGGCTACCTATATGAGGCCATCGATTTGGGTGCTGAGATCGATCAAGAGACTCAGATAGATATAGTGCTGGAAACCCTCTCAAGTTCATTTGATCAATTCAAGCTTAACTATTCAATGAACAAACTTGGCATGACCCTCCCAGAGCTCATGAAAGAGCTGCAATCAGCTGAGCAGATTCTAGGGAAGGAAAGGCAGTTCACTTTACTAAGGCTTCTTCTTCTAAGCCCAAAAGGCCTAAAAGAAAGAAGCAGCATCCTAAGGTAGCGGGTGGCAAGATCAAAAAGACAAAGACCGCTAAAGGAGCAGTAAAAGGGAGATGTTTTCACTGCAACCAGAAAGGGCACTGGAAGACAAACTGCCCAAAACTAATTGCCAAGAAGAGTGCAACAGGTAATATTTTTGTTATTGAAACATGTTTAGTGGTGGATTCTACTGTATCCAGGATTGTAGACTCAGGAGCCACTAATCACATATGCAATTCATTGCAGGGGTTCCAGGTAACCAGGAAACTCAATAGAGGAGAGATATTGTTGAGGTTGGGGACAGGAGTAAAAGTGGGAGCTACTAGTATTGGTAGAGTTAGTTTATCTTTTGGATGTAACAAAAAACTTGTATTGGATGATTGCTTATATGTACCAGACATTAAAAGAAATTTAATTTCAGTAGCATGTTTGATTTCCTATGGTTACAATGTTTCTTTCCATTCTGATGTTTCCATTAGTAGAAATGGTAAAGAAATTTATAGAGGATCAAGATTAGGAAATTTATATTATGTATATCCAATAACTCCCACATCCAATGACACTGAAATAGTGCATACTGTCTCAAATAAGAGAAAAGCTGAACACAATGAAGAAACACTTTGGCATTTAAGACTAGGTCACATAAACCTTAATAGGATTAAAAGGCTTATCCAGGATGGATCCTTGGGTCCATTGGATATAGATAAAATGCCTCAGTGTAAATCCTGTTTGGAAGGAAAAATGACTAGAAGGTCTTTTAAGACCAAAGGCCTTAGGGCCTCTAATTTACTGGACTTGGTGCACACTGATATATGCGGACCAATGACGGTACAAGCCCGAGGAGGTTTTGAGTATTTCATTACTTTTACTGATGATTACTCAAGATATGGATACGTTTTCTGATGCGACATAAGTCTGAAACTTTTACAAAGTTTAAGCAGTTCAAGGCTGAAGTTGAGAATCAGTTGGGAAAACGAATCAAAGCTGTTAGATCAGATCGTGGAGGTGAATACCTTCTTGAAGAATATAAACAGTTCCTCATTGACAATGGCATTGTTTCTCAACTTACTGCTCCTAGAACACCACAACAGAATGGGGTAGCAGAAAGGAGAAATAGAACTCTACTTGAGATGGTAAGATGCATGATGTGTCATGCAAGTTTACCAGAATCCTTTTGGGGATATGCTCTAGAAATGGCAGCATATATTTTGAATTTAGTCCCATCTAAGTCAGTACCCAAGACTCCCTATGAGATGTGGACTGGACGTAAGTCCAATCCAAGGTACCTCAAAGTATGGGGATGTCCTGCTTATGTATTGACTGAAAAGACGTCTAAATTCGGACCAAGATCTATACTTTGCTACTGGGTTGGTTTCCCAAAAGGAACTGTAGGCGGCTACTTCTATAATCCTGAGAGTCGAAATGTGTTCGTTAGCACGAATGCTAGATTATTGGAAGATGATTGTATTAGTACCGCTGATCCTAAAAAGGTGGTTCTACAATAACATACACCTGAGGGATCATCTTTCAATTCAAGACATAATGATAAGATGAAACACCTATTGCCAAACCAGTATTAGATACGACACCCGTGGTTCGTCGCAGTGGGAGGATTTTGAGACTACCTAATAGGTTTATGTTCTTTGGAGAATCCTATGTGGCGATCTCCAATGAACAAGAATCGAATCCCACTAGTTACAATGAAGCTATCACGGATGTAGATGCAGACCAATGGCACAAGGCTATGGAATCAGAAATGGAATCTATGTACTCGAATGAAGTTTGGGATATTGTAGATGCACCGGCTGGGATCAAACCCATTGGGTGCAAGTGGATCTACAAGAGAAAGAGAGGACCGGATGGGAAGGTTGAAACCTTCAAAGCACGGTTGGTGGCAAAGGGCTATACCCAGAAGGAGGGTATAGATTATGAGGAAACTTTTTCACCTGTTGCCATGCTAAAGTCGATTCGGATTCTCTTGGCCATAGCAGCTCATTTTGACTATGAGATTTGGCAGATGGACGTCAAGACCGCTTTCCTCAATGGATATCTTGACGAGACTATCTATATGGTCCAACCAGAGGGGTTCATATCTCGAGGCCAAGAGAACATGGTTTGCAAGCTTAAAAGGTCCATTTATGGACTTAAACAAGCATCCAGATCATGGAACATTAGATTCGATCAGGCGATTAAATCCTATGGTTTTAATCAGAACCCTGATGAGCCATGTGTCTACAAGAGATTAGATGGTAAGCTGTAGTGTTTCTGATATTATATGTAGATGATTTGTTGCTTATTGGCAATGATGTCGCAACATTGTCCTCAGTCAAGATTTGGCTATCACATCAGTTCAGTATGAAAGATCTCGGAGATGCTAGCTATGTTCTTGGGATCAAACTTTTACGAGATCGAAAGACAAGAACATTGGGTTTATCTCAGGCGGCTTATATAGATAAGATTCTGCATAGGTTCTCAATGCACGACTCCAAAAAGGGTATGTTACCCTTCAGGCATGGTGTTCCTCTATCAAAGGACCAATGTCCCAAGACTGATGAGGAAAAACGTACAATGAGTAAGGTACCATATGCTTTGGCTGTTGGTAGCCTTATGTATGCCATGTTATGCACGAGACCTGATATCTATTACGCCGTAGGTATGGTCAGCCGTTACCAGTCGAACCCAGGGATACAACACTGGATAGCTGTCAAGCATATCTTCAAGTATCTTCGGAGAACGAAAGATTATATGCTTGTATATGATAGTGATGAGCTTATCCCAATGGGATATACTGATTCTGATTTTCAGGCAGATAAAGATTCTAGAAGATCTACATCCGGTTTTCTATTTACATTAGGTGGTGCTGTTATCAATTGGAGGAGTTTGAAACAATCTTGTATCGCAGACTCCACCATGGAAGCTGAGTATGTGGCAGCATCTAAAGCAGCAAAAGAAGCAGTTTGGCTAAGAAAGTTTCTTATGGAATTGGAGATTGTACCTTCAATTGAGAGACCTTTAACACTGTATTGTGACAATATGGCTGCGATTGCTCAAGTGAAGGAACCTCGTTATCACACTAAAGGCAAGCACATTGAGCGCAAGTTTCACTTGATCCGAGAGTTTGTGCAGCGGAAAGAAGTGGAAGTGCTCAAGATCGCCTCATTGGAAAACTTAGCTGATCCCTTTACCAAGACCCTCAAGGGAAATATTTTTACAAGTCATGTTGAGGGGATGGGAGTTAGGTTATGGTAGTATGTATTTTAGCCCAAGTGGGAGTATGTTGGAAATTATGGTCTAAAAGACATAATTTTTCTATGATGATTGACATCAGATGATATATAATAAATGATTTGATATTTGTATCCTATATACTTGTTGTATGTAATTCTCCTTAAAGATCTACGAATGTTAGAAATAATGATTTTGAGTGCTCGAGATGCCTCACACATGAGTACAGAAGACACGAGATCATTTTATTACATTCGAAATACAATTGTCACAATTTTAATAAAGTTAGGCGCTTTATTATGAGAAATTGAAGTATACGTAATTTTCAATTGGGGAAATAGTTTGTCTTGACTATTTGAGAGGGATTCTCGAATTAGTATACTAGTACGCATATTGCGTATTGATGGACTTACATGAGAATAAATTTTAGAAATGTACTATCATGAAATTTAACTCATAGCTATGAGAGTACGATTGTTCTTAAGCTTGAGCAAGTCACTGAACTCAGACTTATAGCGTATATGCTTTGATTCACCAAATGAGCAAAATCCATAAATGATTGATACTCGATGGTTGGGCATATGCCACTAGGGTCTAAGAACATACTCGCAATATAGTCATTCATGTACTTTCCATGAGAAAGTAATAACACTCCCTTGAGAGGTTCAAATTAATCTATCTTAAAACTATGCATAGTGATCTTTATAGAACGAGTGTAGACATGATCAATCGACGGGTTGATTCATGACACTCAGTGGATGGATATGAGGGAACCTAGAGCTCAAGGTGTTAGATGGATATTGGACAAGTGATAGTACACAAATTACTTGATGCCAATATTCGAGTGTCGCATGAAGGAACCATTTGCGTATCGATCTCATAGGTCAGGGATGGGATTGTCTTATGTGACAATTTATTTTATCTCGACATAAATGTCGCGCATATCCTGGAGTGCAGTTGTGATTTTCTGGTGGAAATAAATCATGACTAAGAATATTATCCCGAGTCATAGGGAATGGCGGTGTAAGGACAATATTCTTAGGAGCTAGGTTATGTGTGTCCCGCGAAGTCCAAGGTGTAGACCATAAAAGGAAACTCGCTCCTAAATTTTAAGAATTTATTTTTAAATTTCAGGTGATGCGATGAGCAAGTAATGCCACCTAATATTGTGTTTATTTTTTTGGAAAATTCAAAGAAAAGTTTCTTAATGAAACTAAACTCTGTAACATGGATCCGTGACCAAAGTGGAGGCCATGGGTGGTTTGAGGACTTTGGGTTTAGGCTCTATGGGCCTTGTTCCCAATGAGCCTTTAGACCAGCGGGCCTATTGTAAGTTGGGCATGATGTTCTCAGATTAGGCGCAGAAGAGAACGTGTTTTTTCATGAAGCGGTGTCTTCTTCGCGTATCTTTGGATGATGATGAGAAGCGTCTCTCCCGTAGGGACGCGACACTTTCTTCGATCAGAGTATCGCTTTCCATTTATAAATAGCGAGCACCATGATCAGAGAAAGAAAGAGAGAAAAATAATCTTTTTTTTCATTTTTCATCCGCCTGTCTTTATCTGTTTCTTAAGAACAGTAAAGATAGAGAGATCCATAAGAGAGAAACACAAAAGAATTCGGCTGATTTTTATTTACCAAAAAATCCTTGCTTATTTCCTTGGCCATACCCCTTGCTCATTTAGGGAGTTGAGGACTAAAGATTATCCCGTTTATTCCTAAGAAGAAATCAGAGATCTCAGAGAGCTTCTCCACTCCTTTGAGGAGTCTCCGGTGCAGAACCTTCACGCAAAGGAGTCTTCACGTACGAACGTTTTCTTATTAACGAGGAAATCCAGCAGAAATCTTTAGCAAAAAGGTACGCAATCATTTTCTCTAATCAAGTAATGATTGCCATGATTGTTCAGATTATTGGTATCGCTTCCGCATCAATCGGATTTAATATTTTAATCCACGCTTATCTTTTTTATGATAAGAGTTTTGATCGGATTATTCTGATCACAGGGATCTCATTGGAACTTGCTTTATCCAAAGTTAAAGATAACCATAGCAAAAATTTAAAATTCTTAACTTATCCGATCATATCCATCCAACAAATGGGTTAGCCAAGCTTCACTTGAGCCTGTATGTAGTTTATGTAGATCTTAGTGCTCACTAAAGAATTAAGAATAATTCTTCGAATTGGGGTGTAGAGGCTGCCAATTTGAACAAAATAGTGGGAGAATCTTTAGACTAAAGTCCAAGTCTTTAGACTGAATCAATTTATATACTAATAAACTTTAGTTTTTCCTTATGCAGAACATGGCCACTAATTTATCATTAAGGTCCCTATTGGATAGTGACAAGTTGAATGGTTCTAATTTCAATAGCTGGTTCAGAAAACTTAAGATCGTCCTTGAGCATGAGAGGATTCTATATATTCTGAATAATCCTGCACCAAAGATACCTGATGCAAACACCCAAAGTTCTGAGAGAGACACTTATCAGAAGTGGCTCAATGATAGAACTAGCGTGCGTTGTATCATGCTAGCAGCAATGAACGATGAATTCGGTCGCCGGTTCGAGAATGCTCAGCCAGAAGAAATCATTCAAGCATTGAATGAATCTTTCGGCACACCCGACGATGTTGAAAGGCACAAGACTAGTTGTGCAATTTTCAATGCTCGAATGAGGGATGGATCTCCTGTCACTGATCATGTATTGTATATGATCGAGAAGATAGAACTCCTAAGCAAGCTCGGCTTTCCTTACATGAGCAGTTGGGAAAAGATGCGATCCTGAATTCCTTGCCTCCATCCTTCCGACCTTTCCTTACTCATTTTCGAATGACAAAGCCTGCAGTCAACTACCACGGTTTGTTGGGGTTGTTACAGAACTTTGAGAAGGATAACCAGCTCTCTAAGGGTTTGGTTAATGTGGTTGAAGGATCTAAGGTAGGGCATAAACCCTTTGGGAAAGGAAAGAAGAAAAAGAATAATAAAAAGGTGCAACATGCTAGGACATCTATAAGGGTCAGATGCAGAAGAAGAAAGTTGATAAAAGTCAAGCTGAATGCTTTCACTGCAAGATGCAAGGGCACTGGAAGAGGAACTATCCTCTTTACATTGCCACACTTGATCAAAACAGGCCAAAGAAGAAAAAGGAGCAAGATGTTGCTCAACAAGGTATTTATATGATAACACCTTGTAATTTTTCTGTATATGATAATCAGACCTGGGTATTGGATACGGGAGTCCTTTTAACATTTGCAATTCATTGCAGGGACTACAGGTCACCAGAAGATTTGAGGACAATGAAAGATTCCTTAATGTCGGCGATGGAAGATTAGTTCCAGTTCTGGCATTAGGAGTTCTTGAAATAGTTTTCAATAGAAATATCATTATACTAAATGATTATCATTTTTGCCCAACGTTCTTGTTGAACGTAATTTCTGTAGGCCTTCTGGCCAAAAGTAATTATGAAATTTCAATAAAGGATGTTACTTTGAATATCATTATGAATGGAGTCACTGTAATGACTGGGCATTTATCTAATGGCATTTATATATTATCACAGCCTGTGAATGTAGTGTACAATTCAAGTAAGCGCCCTAGAATAACTGATGTCACAGACATTTATCTTTGGCACCATCGGCTGGGTCATATCAATAAGAACAGATTAAACAGGTTAACTCAGGAGGGCATCCTTCGAGTTGATGATTGTGAATCATTAACTACCTGTGAATCATGTCTTCTTGGTAAAATGACCAAGTCATCTTTTACTGGAAAAGGTGAAAGAGCCAAAGAGCTATTGAGTCTAGTACATACTGATGTATGTGGACCAATGAGCACTTGTGCCAAAGGTGGATATTACTACTTCATAACTTTTACAGACGACCTTTCTAGGTTTGGTTATGTCTATCTTATGAGACATAAATCTGAGTCGTTTGAAATGTTCAAACTATATCATAAAGAAGTAGAAAAACAAACAGGAAAATGTATTAAGACCCTTCGATCAGATCGAGGAGGCGAATACCTTTCAATGAATTTGTGACATATTTAAGAGAGAATGAGATTCTCTCCCAATGGACTCCTCCTGGAACACCGCAGCATAACGGTGTGTCGGAAAGAAGGAATCGAACTCTGTTAGACATGGTTCGGTCCATGATGGGTTTTGCAAGCTTGCCAATATCATTTTGGGGATATGCATTAGAATCAGCTTGTCATATTCTTAATAAGGTTCCAAGTAAGTCTGTTTCTAAAACTCCACATGAGATGTGGTATGGACATAAACCGGTTATTACCTATCTGAGAGTCTGGGGGTGTCCGGCTTATGTGAAACATGCAAAATCAGACAAACTTGAACCCAAATCTGATAAATATTTTTTTATCGGCTATCCGAAAGAAACCAAAGGATATTACTTCTACAATACTGAAGAACAAAAGTTGTTCATTAGTAATAGAGCAGTTTTTCTTGAAAAGGAGTTCCTTAGTGAAGGAACAAATAGCTCTAATGTTGAACTTGAGGAAGTTCATCAAGTAGAAGGAACAACACAAACCAGTGAACCTTTAGAATCTGAGTTGATTAGATCAAACTCAAAACCCATTTTAGATGCACCATTAAGGTGATCTGGTAGAGTACCACATCAACCAGACAGATACTTAGGTTTCTTGGTCCAGAATGATGATCCTGTTGAACTCGATGAGAACAACGAGGATCCGATCACCTATATGGATGCTATGCAAAGGACTGACTCTAATAAATGGCTTGAGGCATGAAATCCGAACTTGATCCATGAAGGACAATAATGTATGGACATTAGTTGACCCACCCGAAGGGATAAAACCATAGGGTGTAAGTGGGTTTTCAAGAGGAAAAGAGGTGCAGACGAAAGGTTGAGACCTATAAAGCACGTCTGGTTGCTAAGGAGTATCATCAACGTTATGGTATTGACTATGACGAAACGTTTTCTCCTATGGCAATGCTGAAATCCATTCGGATTATGCTAGCTATAGCAGCACACTTCGATTATGAGATTTGGCAGATGGATGTTAAAACCGCTTTTCTAAATGGTGATTTAGAAGAACAAGTGTATATGATACAACCTGAAGGTTTTATATCTGAAGACGAGTCTAAAGTGTGCAGGCTACAGAAGTCTATTTATGGACTTAAGCAAGCATCTAGGAGTTGGAACATACGATTTGATAAAGTGATCAAATCTTATGGCTTTATTAAAAATAAAGAAGAACCTTGCATTTATAAATGGGCTAACGATTCCGTTATTGTATTTCTTGTATTATATGTGGATGATATTCTCTTAATCGGAAATGATATCCCTGCATTACAAGGAATAAAGACATGGTTATCATCACAATTCTTCGTGAAAGATCTGGAAGAAGCATCATACATCCTAGGGATGAAGATCTATAGAGATAGATCTAAGAGGATGCTTGGTTTATCCCAATCTACGTACATTGACACCGTGCTAAAAAGGTTTAGCATGGAGAATTCCAAGAAAGGCTATCTTTCGATAGGCCATGGAATTCATCTTTCTAAGAAGGATTGTCCGACAACTCCTAATGAAAGAGAACGTATAAGTCGAATTCCATATGCTTCGGCAGTGGGATCGATTATGTACACCATGACATGTACAAGACCAGATGTGGCATACTCACTAGGAGTAGTGAGTAGATACCAATCTGATCCAAGAGAAAAACACTGGCAAGTTGTTAAGACAATCCTTAAGTATTTGAGAAATACTAAGGACCAGTGGTTAGTCTATGAAGAGTTCGATTTGAAACTTGTTGGATATACTGATTCTAGTTTCCAATCAGATCATGATGATAGCAAAAGTGTATCGGGTTTTGTGTTTATCCTGAATGGTGGAGCTGTTTGCTGAAAAAGTTCCAAGCAACATACAGTGGCAGATTCGATGTGCGAGGTAGAGTACATCGCTGCATCATATGCTGCAAAAGAAGCTGTGTGGCTGCGAAAGTTCATCTCCGAGCTTGGAGTGACACCTTCCATAGATGGACCGGTCCTGTTGTACAGTGACAGCACTGGTGCCATAACTCAAGCAAAGGAACCACGAGCACATCAGCGCACCAAGCACATACTGCGCTGGTTTCATCTTATTTGAGAGATTGTAGACCGAGATGACATAAATCTTCAGAAGATTGATGGAAAGGAAAACCTAGGTGATCCAATTACTAAAGCACTCAGCATCAAGGAGTTTGACAACTATAAGTTGAAGATGGGTATTAGATACTGTAATGAGTGGCTTTAGGCTAAGTGGGAGTTTGTTGGGAATTGTATCCTAAAGCCAATCATTTGATGATTGTGCTAATATAAATTGTATATAAATTGATATATTAATAAAAGTTATTTGCAGTTTATTCATTACAAGAACATCTTCTTAATACTCCTGATTGTAATGAAGCCCTCAGGATCTTCCTTCATGATAAAGGAGGATTTATCTTTGAAGGTCCTTAAAAGAGTTCGCGACCAAATGATATACTATGACAGGGCCATAGTACTATCAATTATAGGACGTTCTATATCATATTTGTTGGTTGTCCTCTTAACCAAGGAGTGTAGAGACACTAGTATGACATACAGGTGGAAGTGTAGGAGTACATTTCACCGAACGTGACTCATTTTCGGATACTCTACTGTCAAGAGTTAATCTGAGAAGATATAGATATAAGTATCCTTCAGACCTGAAGATCACAACCAGTTCTTACAAGCAACTCATTGTACTTAGGTGCCAGACCACCTCGATTTCTAATCCAGCTACGAAAGGTTACTGGGTGCAGTCAAGTACTTGTGGTAGTCAGTTGTGGAACAAGATGGAATTTGACGTATCCCGTTAAAAGGAGAAATGCTTGTATTTCAATTTAGCAAGACCTTGGCCAAGGCACTTCATGTGAAAGTCACATGATCACTAAAGTTGAAATCACTTTATGGATTTGCTATTTAGAGTTGACAGGCTCTTAAGCCATCCTTAGCATTTGTGGTCAAGAGGATGAATTATACGGTAACTGTTTCCTAGGGTTCTTGGAGTTTGCTCGGCAACTCTTCGACCTATCCGGACGTTGGGTTCCATTGCTAGATGGGTACATCGATTAGTATAGAAAGTTGTTTCTATGCTATCGGCTTAGGCTCAAACCTAGAGAGTCACACGCATAGAAGTTTCCTAGGATGATTGTTTGCTGATCAACGATTAAGAATCGTATATGATTTAATTAATCAATTTGATTGATTGAATTATCTCAATTGGGTTAAGTACAAGTGAATAAGATTCAATTTGGTTTAAGTCCATTAGAAGGACTAGTCAATTTCAAATATTGATTTGAAATTAGACTTGATTTGGATTTAAATAGATTCAGAACTAGCCAAATTTGATTTGGGCTTGGACCATGATCTATGTGGGTTTAGTCAAATAAATTTGGATCAGATTAAACCATCACCTGAACCCAAACCTCTCACATAAGGATCTCATGTGATGAGATGACTAAAATCTCATCTCATAAGAGATTAAATTCTCATGTAGAATTTAATGCCTAACATTAATTTTCACCGAACGTCGGATTTAGCCACGACTCTTTGGTTTTCACCGAACGTCGGATTTAGCCACGTCTCTTTGGTTTTCACCAAACGTTGGAATTAAACCAAACGCCGCGTCTCCTTGGTTTTCGCCGAGCATCGGAATTAACCAAGTGCCGCGCCTTCGGCGTCTCTTTGCTTTTACCAAACGACGGAATTCTTAATGTCAGAATTCAATGTTAAGGCTAAATTAAGACTATAAATAGAGGGCATTCCCTCACCAGAAAACACATAACAACAATACACGATATATCGTGGATTGTAATTCTAAAAATGTTAGAATAAAAAATTCGAGTGATTTTGGTGTTAGCGGAAGCGTGGTGGATCTTAGAGGAAGATTCAAGTGGGAGGATTCAAGATCAGCAAAGCTATTTTTTCGCGAGCTAGCACTCCCGGAAATCCGATCATTCGGGGCTTCGTGTTGACGATACTAGAGGTCGAACGATTGAATGGTTGCAGAGCAATAAGGATTTACCTACTGTTCTTAAGGTAAGCGATTTGATCCCTAGATCTTAAGGCAGGCTTCAAGATAAGTAGTATGACTAGTCATCTTGAAGATCAAGATATGATCTTGATATTTTTATTTATATGCATATTTTGGATCAATCGATCCTATATACAAGGCAAAGATATGATCTTGATGCATGTTAGATAGATTAGTATGTAATCTTTAAAATTCCGCATTGATAATTGTTATCAAATTTTTTAAATATGCATGCCTCGGGGATTGTTTCTCCTTACAAGTAGCTCTTCCAAAGGTAATGTATTTAAATCTTTAGCTTCTTGGATGACAGTTACTTTCGCTTCCCATGATCTTGGAAGAGACCTAAGAATTTTATGCACCAAATCAGAATTAGTATAGGTCTTACCGAGACTTTTTAGATCATTAACTATATCAGTGAATCTAGTGTACATGCATGTGATTGATTCAGTTTGTTCCATGCTAAACAATTCATATTTGTGCACTAAGATATTGATTTTAGACTCTTTAACATGATTAGTACCCTCATGGGTAACTTCTAATCTATCTTAAATTTCTTTTATGAAAATACATGTAGAAATTCTATTAAATTCATTAGCATCTAAAGCACAATATAAAACATTCATGGCTTTTGCATTAATTTGAGCCATTTTCCTATCATTCTCATTCCAATCCCTTTCGGGTTTAGGAACTATTGAACCATCTACTAAATGAGTGGGTGTGCTAGGTCCATTAGTAATTACACTCCATAGTTCATAATGTAAAGCTTGAATAATAATTCTCATTTTAGCTTTTCAATAAGAATAATTTGAACCATTAAATAAAGGAGGTCTATTTGTGGATTGACCTTCAGCAAATGAAGATCCAGCTTGAGCTGCCATTTGAATCTTTAACTCTTGATCATTGGATCAAATAAAAAATGAGTACTAGCTCTAATACCAATTGTTGGCCCAGATGGCAACCCAAGAGGGCAGGGTGAATTGAGTTCTTAAAAAATTTTAACACTTTAAAACTATGTGCTTTGATATGAAAGTGCTTGAGTGCAATGTATAGATAAATGCTAAGCACAAATAAATAAGATAGAGAAAAAGAGACAAAGCACGGTAAACACAAAGATTTTATAGTTGTTCGGTGTATCCAACACCTACGTCCACTTCCAAGCAGCACTTGGGTCCACACTATAATCCACTTGATTACAGCCGAGTTGTTTTACAAGCTCACAACTCTAACTTATTGTTTTCCCGGGGTCACAATGAATCCAGCTGGTTTTCACGGGCTCACCAGCACAAAACCTAACCACAAGCTATTCTTAGCCTGTCCCGAGGTATATACCTTCACTAATTCAATCCCCTGATTGAATTAGACAAACTATAAATCAATTAAGAATTTATAACAATAACATCTCATTAATTGAGCAAATGAGCAATATAAGTAAATGAAAATAGAAAAGCCTGATTTCTGAAGCAATGTAGGGCTTGAGCTTTTCTTCTTTTCTTCTCTTCTTCTTCTCTTTTGAATTGAATGGAAGTAGAGCACTTGAAGAGATTTTGGTGAAGAAATGGTTGAAGATTTTAGGGCTTTTCTCCTTCTTTTTCAAAACTGAGGAAATCCTTTGAAATATCTCTTTTGGCGCCTTTGGATTCCTCTTCTAACTCTCAATAGTGAATAGGCTTTGGCTCAAAAGATTTCTTGAAGTGAGATTTTTGATTTCTCTTTCTTTCTTTTCATTTCACTATATTTTCCGTTCTCTCATTCTTTTCTTTTTTTTCAAATGGCTCAATCCCTTTTTATAGACATTCCAACCATGAGTAGGTGAAAAATAGCCGTTGGAGTTGTCCTTAGATGATCCTTACCAAAAGAAAATAGATCCGTTAGAGGTTAGGTAAGAAAAATATATCCGTTAAAAACTTGAAATTTCATTTCTGACGTGGAGGGATCGACTCCAGGTCTTCAGATGTCGGCTCCAGATCGGATGTTCAAAAAATCGTAAAAAACAATTCGTCAAGGTGTCGGCTCCAAGATTTTAAAGTGTCGGCTCGGTGAGATCTGGGGTCGACTCTAACTTTCTGAAGGTGTCAGCTCCGCCAGTGTCCGAAAAAACCACTCTCTGTAACTGGTCTGGGGTCGGCTCCACACTCTGCAGGTGTCGATTCTAATTTTTCATGTGTTGGCTCCAGGAATCTAGGTGTCGGCTTCAAACTGTGCCAAAAATCAACACTGTTATGATACTTTCAGGTATCGACTCCGAGGACTTAGGGTGTCGGCTCCAAGTTCTGAACTTTCATAAATTCCATTTAAATTTAACTTGAAACTGATTTTCTAAGTAACATATTGATGAATAACCAATCTTAATTCCTGAAACACTTAACAAATTTATCAGAAACATAAGGAATATACTCATAACTTTTGTTAATCATCAAAATCAATAATTGGGTCAACACCTAGATACTACCATCCAAGGATCAAATAGCCACTTACCTTTTCAAAAATGCTCTTAGCATCCTCTTCAACCACATGTTAGTAGTATTCCTTCAAAAGCTCAATCCTACCACATAAGAAATAAAAAAATAAAAAATCTCTTAGTTGAATTATCCCCGTGTTCTCTTATCTTTGGCTACTATATTGGTACTTGGATGTAGTGGCTTGCTAAAGTCCACCTACACATATGATTTTGCATAACCACCTCATATTACCTCCTTTAAGTATCAATGAAGAGAGAGGTACCTACCATAGCCACAATCTTAGACAACATATTATGATACCACTAGCAAATTTAAAAATTGCATCCATAGGGATGTGCTTAGTATCAAATCTATCTTAGCTTGAAAAATTATCCTTTAGTGTTTCAAGGTTAAGACCTAGCCAACAAAAACTAAATGCCTAGCCTCCACCCCACTTATTGAAATAGGAGTTGGTCATTAGATAAAAATAACCTTGAAAACCATGAAATTCTTTCTTCCGACTTTGAGCTTTTTACAAATAAAATCCAAGAAGAAACATTTATCCAAAATCTTACCTATAAGAGAAGATGACTATCATTTGCATTCACCCTCATCTTCATACTTTTTGTCATGGAAAATCACAAACTTAGAGAACTTCTCTTGGAGGTAGATAGTCTCCTCTTCCAAAACCCTCTAAGGTGATGTTTGGGATGAAGACATTTAAAAGAGAAAATTTAGAGATTTTTAGAATCTTGTCAAATTTCATCGTTTTACTATTATCAATAAAAGGTGAGAAGAGGACATTTGACTATTCCCTAAAACATTAAAATACTAAAAAATTATGGTTCGGAGAACTCACATAAGAAGTGAATTTTGGTGAAAACCCACATTGAATCCCTCACTAGACCCATTTTATTTCAAAATTATCTTCTAGCCTAATTAAAACCTATATTGAAAATTCATATGGAATTGTATGCTAAATATAAAATTCTTTCAATTTCATGGTTTTCACATTTTTAGGTTTCTGATTCCCTATATTTGGATAATTTCATAGATTTTAGGAAATCTCTATCCCAAATGTGATTAAGTCTCTTATCTATAACTCCTTTTGCCCTAAGTAATCGGGAACCAGGTCTGCCTCTAAGGAGGAATCAAGATCTTTTCCTGCCTTCCATCCGAACCATCATGCTCCTTTAAGGTATAGATCTCCTCTAAGAGGGCACATAACAACGTTCTTGATTATCTCCATAATTGTAGGGTCCATCACCTTTAATGGTCATAAAGATACCTTTAGTAGCTTCTTGAACTCCTCCATTATTAAACATATTCCTAACTTCTTATTAAAAAAAAAACTCAAAGCTTTGCTCTCTAATGTTCTCTCTCCTTAAGATTTCAGTAGTCATTTTTCTTTTGGCTCAAATGTTGCTCATTTAGAAAAGAAAAAAAGGAGTCATTCGAGATATATCTTGGGGATGAGACATTAGAATTCCATACATTGTTGATTGTAGTTGAGTTAATTGATTATCATCTCTTATGGGCCAAACAGAGGTGGTTCTTTCTGACATGTTAAAAATTCTAAATCTAGAAAAAACTAAAGCTTTTCCTTGGCATCTGTTTTAGAAGGTATTTAAATTAATACTTTTTCTTTCTTCTTGATTGTCCCTAATTGATGCCCTACCCCATGGAACTAGTAAATCATCTCAATGTATGATTATGGCCAAAAGCTTGTTTGTCTAATAAAATTTTAGGCATCACTAATTTAATACCTCTACATAATAGGCACTTTGGATCAGCTTCTTCAATGGCCAATATCTAATTTTGAAGCCACAAGCTATCAAACCACCAACTCTTCATAGAGCTTGTAGATGATCATTTACCATATAATAAACCCCTATCCAGATATATAAAAGTCTTAGAAGGCTCTGTTAGAAAGAACCCAAATGCAAGTAAAACAATTTCACCTTGAATTCTCTATTCAAGTCTAGATCTAAAACATCTTTAGTTCATTGGTTTCATTTGCATTGAACAATATATTCATGGTGCTCTTGGCTTGATTGCAACTCATGCTTTCTATTTAGGATAATTCATCTTAGTTAAACCTAAAAATTGATCTCATTAGCCTTGGTATGGAGCCTTTGCTAAATTCTCTCATCTTGCCATCCAGGATCTTTAGTAATAATACCATCTCATCATATTGTGTCTGTGAAATATGATTTATAAAGAATGCAATGATGATCTTATTCAACTTTATATAACACCATCCATGTGTCGTCTTAAGGCCTAGCACTCTCATCTATGTTGGAGCTGATAAAACACTGAGTTAGATTGAGACTAATATTTTTTATCAAGCTTGGTCGATCTCAAAGAGTCAATCCTAGGACTATCTACTAAGCCCAAATTCCCTTCTCCCCTAATATAGGCTCTAATTTAAGTATATGATCTACATTACACTTTAACCAATGCTAATTTAATTTTGCAACAATATAATTAAGTAAATAAATATTTAGTATAAGTAGGATTTTTCTTTTATGGGCTATATATATATTCTTAGGCTAAGCTAGGCTTTTTAATTGTCCTAGGTTTAACCTTATTTAGATTGGGGCTATTTATTTATTTTTTTTGCTTAGACTCATTCCACATATATATTTTTAGTGTCTAACTCACAAAATTTCAAGTTGATCTAGGTAGGCTACCTAATTTGTGATCAGCTCTAATCTATGCCTATATATTATGTAAGATGACTAGGGCCCAACCTAAAGACTAAATGAGTTAGTCTATGATAGCAAAGAAGTTGATTTTTCTCCAAACTCAAACCAAATCTTATTTTTACTACTTTCAAAAACAATGTGCATGCAGTAATCCACACAATTCATGCAAAAGAAAAGAAAATATCGAAATCAATAAATAATGCAAGGATGAAAATAATGCTAACTTATCAAAATAAAAGGGAAGCATTCAATTTACTGACATAGGTGATCATCATGGCACAATAAAATTTTAAATTAGCTTAGAGTTAGTCTCAATACAAATAAGAGCATCTATTACTCGTAGCCCAAAGTTTTCCTATTCTTGAAAAAAAAATGGAAAAAGAGAAGTAGGGGTGTGTGGATTTAGTAATCAATGGAAAAATAAATGAATCAATTTTAAAACTAAATCATGGAGCAAATATCTAGGAATTAAATGCATATTTGCATGGGTAAGAATATGTAGAAATATCATTAAATTCTCATTTAATAACTAATCATGTGGCTAAATCTGCTTTGTTATAGATAAAAGCATAATAAGAAAAAATTAAAAATAGATTGAACTAAGGCTAAATATCAATATATTCATATATAACTGTGGGTATAAATAAGTGAATCAATTTTGAAACCAAATCATGGAACAAATAACTAGGAATTAAATGCATATTTGCATGGGTAAGAATATATAGAAATATCATTGAATCCTCATTTAATAGCCAATCATGTGGCTAAATCTGATTTGTTCTAGATAAAAGCATAATAAGAAAAGGTTGAAAATAGATTGAACATAGACTGAATATCAATATATTCATATATAAATGTGGATATAGATTTAAACATATCCAAAAATTAAAATTTATATCTATTTTAAAAAAATATATATTTTATATATTAAACAAATATAAACATAATATAAGTTAGATATTTGAACTTCAATTTTTTTCATATTGAATATTAATACTAGAAATTAAATTTAGATTTGCATAGATAAGAATATATAGAAATACTATTAAAACTTCACTTAATAGCCAATCATGTAACTAAATCTTCTCTGATATAGACAAAAGCATACTAAGAGAAGGCTAACAATAGATTGAATATCAATATATTCATATATGGATGTGGATATAGGTTTAATCGAATGAAATATACTAAATTTTTTAAGAAATGTGTACATTTCATCTATTAAAAGAATATAAACATAAATATGAGTTAAATATTTAAATTTTACTATTGAAAACATTAAATAAAAGGTGAACTAAGTACGGAAGATGTTGCTATACTTGATTATTTTTCTTAAAAATTCAATATTATTTTATAAGATCAAATATGATGATAGACAAAATCACATATTTGGATATGGATCAAATAATTGTTTATCCATAAGGTTGTGGTTGATGTCTTTAATGAGATTATTAGTCTCAATTTGATGCAAATGTTGATAACAATTGAATTGATAGAGATCAAGCCATCAAAAAATGATGCCATTTTTCCCTCACACAATGCACACGCTTTAGCTTTAGGGTCATTAGGATTATGCACTCCTTTGAGCCTCCTACAGTAAGGATCTGAACTCTTATATTTTGTTGAATTTGTTATTGATTTTCTCATGATGGTGTAATGTGGTGAAAACAATGATCCTTTCATATTGTACATCATTGCATAAACCTTCTCACGGGCATACTAATTACAATATAATTTTTATTTTTTTGTTGAATAATTTTTTTGCTATAGAATGACTTGATAAAAGAATAAGAGAATATATGTAAAGAAATCATTTGATAACCAAATAGGATCATCATTATAGTGATCTTATATCACTAATAATTTTTATACAGAGGCAATATGATCCTTGGTGATCTAAAATTATTATATTTGGCATATGGTATATCTCACTAAATAAAGATATCTATGATATATGATTATCATATTTGATATACTATGAAAATCTTGAATCATCGATTATGAAGTATTAAAATTATTCTTGATTAGTCTTTTATTATCTTAAAAAATAACTACCCTTAATAATTCATTATCATTTCATATGATTTATCATTATGTTTAGATTAAATTATAATATTATTTTTCTAATTTTATATTATAATATTTTAATTAAATTATCTTATATTTA
Organism: Calamus simplicifolius; assembly: GCA_900491605.1. Lineage (NCBI taxonomy): Eukaryota > Viridiplantae > Streptophyta > Magnoliopsida > Arecales > Arecaceae > Calamus > Calamus simplicifolius. The sequence goes on from UESW01004010.1 coordinate 29,198, forward strand.
TAGTATATAATATATATAACATTATATAATAGTATAATAATCATTTTATTATAATATAGTATTGATATTCTATATTATAATAGTATAAAGTTTATGATATTAAATTATATTATATTAGTATGAAAATAACATCATATATCTTTTTATATAGATGAGGGGTATTTTGGTCTTTAAATCTTAAATCAAAATTTGAGAGTAATCTTGGATATCTGACCTCATCAACGAGCATGAGATCACTAGGCATGATTTTAGAGATAAGATTGATTTTCAATCACCATAAAAATGGATCACCAAGGTGCAACCAAACACGATAATCATATCATCTTCACTTGGATCATCAATGATCCTTGATGAACTACTTTTTCTTACAATCATCAATGATATTACTTCTACTTTTAGGGTAGCTGTATACAGGAGATTGGATATTAAATCAAAACTCCCCAACCAATCACAAGTTGCTTGTCAAACAAAGGACTCGTATCTACGTTTTTCATTAAGGCTTTATTTTTTTTTGGTACAAACGGTAGTTCACACCACCCTAGGTCGGGTTAGACCCGATATATCAGAAGCTAATAACTAAGACAAAATCAAAGGGCAAAAGTCTCCCGGTTTCCATCTCCAATAACCAGAGTGAGAGGCCACTCTGGTAGCAATCCAGTCCGCAACAACATTGGCTTCACGGTAGACATGGCGAATCTGGATGTTAGGTACCTCCAAAGTCATAGAGCGAATGTCACATAATAAAGGGATAGGAGGCAAATGGGAACTGTGCTCCTGACGGATCCATCGAATAACAGTACTGGAATCACCTTCAATGATGAGACTGCGGGCGCCTAGGGTTCGAACAACATATGATATACCCGCCCATGCCGCATAGAGCTCGGTCAGAGGCACCGAGGAATCAAGAAGACCAAAACCCCCTGCTGCCATCATCATACCATCCGCATCCCGAATAACATAAGATGATCCAGCACTTTTGCCGCGGACACTCCCATCAAAGTTAATTTTGACAAACCTTGGTGGAGGGGGTTCCCAAGAAATAAAAACTGTACGTCGGTTTGCTACCGTAGCAGCAGGGGAGCCCCAGTGACCAAGGTTCGCAAAATCAAAGGACCCCTAATGGGAGGTATACTCAGCATAAAGGGATGCAGTAGCCCTGAGAACCCTGCGAGGAGGAAGAACCATGTCCGAGAATAGAATCTGATTCTGGGATAGCCATATCTGATAAGCAATATAGGCCCATAAAGGACCCCGCTGATGGGTACCCCTTCCAATTCCCTGCTTCAATAGTCTCAGGAAAGAAATACGGTGGGAGTCAGAATAGTCCACCCAGGGACAAGCACCAGAGAGTTGCCAAATCTGTCTAGCCCATGCATAATAGAATATAGCATTATTGATCGTTTCCTCCTCAATACCATACACTGGACAAGTGGGCAATATACTCAAACCTCGACGCGATAGAATGGAGCATGTAGGAAAAATTTCTCAAGCTAGCTTCCAAATGAAAATTCTCACTCTAGGGTGAGCAGGCAAATGCCAAATCCAATCTCCATCCATCGAATCCTGAGGGTAGTCTCTAAACATAGACATGAGGTCCCTCATAGGAGTACGAGGCAAGCAAGATCTCCTCCACACCCTGGTATCAGTACTAGCACCCGGAGAAAGAGGGATAGAGAGAATGCGCCGACAGAGCTCAGTCCCAAAAAGCTAGACACCCGAGAATACGATCAGGTAGAGCAATCCGAGGAAATAAAGCCACTAACACACATACTATAAGGAATGTCTGGGCAAACAAAGGCCGGCCACCGAGACAGGGGGAGGTCGGCAATCCACATATCCTGAATGGCGTCCACTGAAGTACTGTCACCAATCATCCAAGAGGTATAGCTCAAGATAGTCGAAGCATATCAATAGACCTCTTTCCAATAAAAGGAATGCCCCTGATTAGACTGAGAAAGAGTAGAAGAATTTCAGCTACAGTACTTGGCTCGCATAAAGGAACTCCACAGGCAATGCGGATCAAGCAGGAACCGGGAGGCATGCCTTGCTGTCAGAGCCTCTCTTCTGACCAACAGTGACTGGATACTGAGTCCACCCTCAGCCAACGACAAATAAATAGTATCCCAAGCCAAGAGATGAATACCGTGGCCATCCTGCATCGATGCCAAGAGAAAATCCCGAAAGTATCTCTCAATCTTCCGCAGGCATGTTAGTGTATGGCAGTGTTAGATAAGAGATAGCAAGGCATCAAGGAAAGCACAGAACGGATCAAAGTAATCCACGCCATCATAGAAAGGCCAGACACCTGCCAGCCATCCAGACGATCATGGATCCGTCTCACCAGAAAACTAAAGTCCGAGCACCGTGGCCGTCTCCCAATGATCGATATCCCCAAATAGGACATCCGATCGAACTGAGCGTGAATCCCCATAATCTGAGATATAGACCTCTTCATAGCAGAGGTCGTTCTTGGGCTAAAGCATATCAGCGATTTGCTGAGATTGACACACTGACCCGAAGCATGACAATAGGAGTGAAGAATGGACGTAAAGATGGTGGCATTACAGGTGGAGGCCTTCCCAAGCAGGAGACAGTCATCAGCAAAAAGTAAATGAGACAGCGAAGGTCCATGGGGGCTCGCAGCATATGGGTCAATAGCTGAAGTCCGCGTCACCATAGCAAGCTCCCGGGATAGAGCATTAGTAGAGAGGATGAACAAGAATGGAGAAAGAGGACATCCCTATCTTAGACCAATCGCCGAATGGAAGAACTCTGTCTGACCCCCATTAATTAGGAGAGAGAACGATAGCCTCTGGACACACTCCATCACCAGTCAACAAAAATCCCGTGGAATCCAAACTCATGCAGAGTGCTACAAAGGAAGTCCCACCTCAGTCTATCATAAGCTCTTTCCATATCAAGCTTGATAGCCATGAGGCACTGACGTTCTGAGGCTCTCTAAAGGTCATACATAAACTCCTGAGCCAATAGGGCGTTGTCCGTGATACTACGCCCCCTAAGAAAAGCACCCTGCTCTTGAGAGATGAGATGAGAGATAACCGAAGCCATCCGGATAACCAAAAGCCGAGCACAAATTTTATATAATGTGGTGCACAGACTGATAGGCCGGAAATGCAGGGGAGAGGACGCATCAGTACGTTTAGGCACCAGGGTGATAAGAGTCCGCTTCTAGTCAGAAGGCATATGAGTGGCTTGAAATACAGACTGGATAGCCGAGACCACATCTAGACCAACTATGTCCCAATAATGGCGAAAAATAAGGACGGGTACCCGTCAGGGCTTGGGGCCTTATCCGGACCCAAATCCCATAAAGAGATGAGAATCTCCTCCATAGAGAAAGGCCTGATAAGAATATCATTCTCCACATCAGAGACCTTGCATGAAGGCTGAACAGGATAAACCGGGAACCCATCTCCTGACATCTCGGTCCATCTGGACTGAAAGAAGTGAAGAAGCTGATCCCTGATCGCCTGCGGATCATCCACTGAGTGGCCCTCATCATCATCTAAATGCCTGATGCGATTCACCGAACGACACCGTAAAGTAGTTTGATGAAAGAATCTCGTATTATGATCTTCCTCCATAATCCACTAAATGCGAGACCTTTGCCTCCAATAAGTTTTCTGCTGCAACATAAGAGAGTGGTGGATGGCTAAGGTGGCTCTGAGGGTGGAAAGATCCGTATCGTAAAGAAATCCCTCCTGATCCTCCTTGGTTTGTAGAGAAGAGATAATAGACTCCGTTTGTTCTACTTGCCTCATAATATTCCCCACCTCCCTCCTATTCTAGCTAGAGAGCTTACGGCTGGCAAGAAGCAGGCGTCTAGAAAGTCTGTATGTAGCACTTTTTCTGACCGGCATCCGCCAGACCTGAGAAATGATATGCCTCGTTGAAGAATAAAAGGTCCATAATTTTCAAACTTAAACTGTCGAGACCGTTGAAGAGATACTTCTGTAGAAATAAGGATAGGACAGTGATCAGAACCAATCTGGGGCAAGTGAGTAACAGTAGCAGATGGAAAGATCCGAAGCCAATTGGCAGAAGCCAAAGCCCTATCCAGTCTCTCCCAGACTTTAGCAGAACCCTGACGATTATTGCACCAGGTGAATTGGGGTCCGGCAAACCCCAAGTCCAAGAGACCCGCCGAGGCAATAAAATTCCTGAATTCAACAATGTCCAAAGAACCAACAAACTGTCTACCTCCTCTCTCTCAGAGGCCCCCATAATATAGTTAAAATCACCAGCAATAAGGGAGGGAAAGCCCTAGCCAAGGAGCAAGAGGATCTCATCCCAAAGCACACGGCGAGCCCTAAACTCAGTGCTGGCATAAACTCCAGACAGCAGCCAAGGCGCAGAGGACCCTTCCGAGACAACCAAAGCCACCTGCTGGCCACAGCTGTGGAAGGCATCGACACGGACTTTATCCGATCTCCAAAGCAGCAAAATACCTCCAGAAAGACCAATTGAGTCAATAGCATAAGAATTCCACAGTCTAGAGATCTGCCTCCGAAGGCGAGTCAGACTGTCCACCGATAAACGAGTTTTCGTCAAAAATACAGATATCAAGGTTATGAAGCCGCTAAAGCCTCCCAAAAGAGGACCGAAATGAGGGTTTCAGGGCTCCTCGAACATTCCAAACAAGAATCTTCATTTAGAAAATTGAGATAGAGGGACCCCAGCAGAGTCCCCAGTCACCTGCTCCCCAAGGTGATCATTAAGCAACATGGGACCCACAGGTCCCTGGTCAGTACACTCATCCACCCTGGAGGAGTCCATAGCCTCCACAATACGATCCTTCTGGATGGCATCCTTAAGAAGGATAACCACTGCATCGTGGTCCGAAATGACCGAACGAACCGACTGGGCTGACCCTTCAACAAAAGCTGGGGCCAAACTGTCCTTACGATGGGTCTTTTACTTCCTCATCCTGACAAGACCCGGCATACCGCTAGGGGACTTAATAGAAGCCAAAAAAACAAAGGACCCATTCTCAATGGTCTTATCCCTGAGGGGTGCTTTCCCTTTAACTTTGGAAGCCTTGGATATGACTCGCTGCACCAAAGGCTCAACAGGCCGAGCCCTCTTCGACGGGCTAGAAAGGCCACCGCCACAAGACTTAGACGAGCCCCCCAACACCAAAGGAATAGAGCCTAAGTCCTCAGAATTCACTGAATTCACTGAAGCCACCGGGACTGAAACCAGGAATTCAGACTTAGACTCCTGAGCCCTCCCACCCAGTCCAATCGGCATGCAAACAAGAGACCAGCACGCTGGATTAACAATCAAAGAGGGAGAGCTCGAGGGACCATAGGCATCATTCTCTTGAGAATGCATCATAGAAGACCCCGTAGACACCACCCCCGGCTTAGCAGGCATCTCGCCATCAACTGCCGACACTGTGGGAGGAAAACGGCACGCAGACTCTCCAAACACAGGAGCAACTTTAGCTTTTGGAAAGGCAGAGCCACAGAATTCCCAGGAGAATGGGAGGCAAACCTACCATTTGATCCTTTGCTAAGGTTCCTACGCGCAAATTTCTTAGGAATTTGCCACTGTTCCGTCAAAGCAGAGGAAGGGGAAGCAGACATACCTGGAGCAAGGGAGTCCTGAGACTCTGGTTGCATCTGAACAGGGGGCTTCCTCCGTCTCACCGCCGCCATCCAAGGTCCGAACGGAGGATTCGAAGAGGAAGAAGAAGACTCCGGCCCAGCTCCACAAGACCCAGAGAAATGCAAGGATCCACAGAACTCGCAAATTCCATCAAGATGCTCGAAGGAGAATTGCTGCCAAAAAGGACTGCCAGAACCTTTGATTCGAGCTCCCGGACGAAGTGGCTTGCTGAGGTCGACACTGACACAAGCGCGCGCGAAACCTCCCCGCTTGCGTTCCTTGGTCGATGCATCAGAGTACAGGAATCTCCCAGCAGTAAATAGGATTGAAGCTAGAGCCTCATCCGCCCAAAATTCGATGGGAAGCAGCGGCAATCGGATCCAAAGCAGAGCTTGAAGCAGAGAAGTCTCTGATGGAATGAATTTCGGCTTCCACTCAGAGACAACAAAAACTTGGCCATTGACCACCCATGGTCGACCAAGGAGAAGCTCTGTAGCATGATCATCGGCAAACCGAAATAAGTAATGCCGGTGCGCCAAAGCCATGGATTCAATATCCCTCGTAATGCTGGCACGGTGGAATTCACGAACCAGAGCCTCCGGAGGAACCCACCGTCCAAGACTATGAGTGAGAATGGCACGATTCATCCACCTGGCAACCTCCTCCTCTAGAGACCTCACAGGAACCTGGATGATCTTAGGGAATCAACGCTTCATCTCTGCCACCACCATCGGAGACGGAGAAGGGAACCCACTCGAAGCGGCTCGAACGGGTGTTGCTCCATGGCGTGCCGGCGTTCTTCGGAGCATCGGACCCCATCGACAGCTTGGCGGAAGGTGAGGCCATCACCGGAAGAAGTAGAACCGAAAATAGCAGCACGAGACGATGAAGATCAGGGAAGAAGAAGACAACGCTCGAATCTCAAAGCAAGCACGAGCAGAGACTCTCAGACATGCCTCCGTCTAGCTTCAAACAAGGCAGTAGTTAAGGCTTCATTTGGATTGCTAGATTGAATTGAAAATCTAATCAACGTTTGAGAGAGAAAAAAAAAGGAGTCATATATCCTGGGTCTTATCAAAGTAAAATTAAATTGGATTGGATTATCTTATTGCACATCTGGAAAAGTAAAGATGAATTGGCATACTATTGGCCCAACACCATTTCATCTATATCTAATGCTTAAAGATGGGGGAATCCAAGATAGGATTGATAGTCCCCAAGCCATCCCAATTCGATGAACCTAACGCACATTAAATATTTGATTAGGGATCGAAAATCCAAATCAATCCGATAAGAAAAATTCAGTCCCAACGAAAATTGTTTCCGCATCTAATCAATATCCGTATTTAAATCGCAGCATACGTTGAATCCGACCCGTTTAGACGCAGATGAGAATGGGAGTGCCTCCGTTGATCTCCGACTGCTAACGGCCGCAGGTCGCGCGGAGGCTGCCGAGCGGATCCGCAAGTTCTTCTCCCAATAACACCGCCGGTCCCTCACTTAACGCGCTTCGAGAGGTGAGTCTAATGGGACCCCGTCCGTTGTCTCCAAATTTCTCCTCTCCCTCCTTCCTCTTGATCTCAATTTCAAACGAAACCCTAATCCCAGAGCACCCTTCCCTCATGAACCCTCTTCTAAATTTTCTTCTCAGTACTCTTCTGCTAGGGTTCTAGAGATGCTTTTCAGAATTTTTGCTAGGGTTTCGGATGCATTCATCATAATATTTCCTCGAAATAAAACCCAAACAGTCCTCTAGATTTTCTCCCCTTTTTTCGGTTTTTTTAACTGATCGAGAAATGGATTTTTTTATAAAAAATCATCTTTTTATTAAAACGAAATGCAGCGGGTTCGACTAATAATTTTAGAGTGCGATATTCCATGCGAGGTAAATTATTTACATCATCGAATCCAGACGGACATGTTCTTTTGGTTTGTTTAACGATTGTTTCATGGTGCAGCTATATCGGAATCCACCGAGTTTTGTTTTTTTTTTTTTGGAACTGATCGAGAAATGGATTTTTTTTTTCTAAAAATTTCATCTTTTATTAAAACGAAGTGCAGCGGATTGGAGTAGTAATATTTAGAGCGCGATATCCCATGCGAGGTAAATTGTTTGCATCATCGAATCCAGACGGACATGTTTTTTTTGGTTTGTTCTATGTCGGGATCAACTGAGTTTTGTTTTTTTGAACTGATCGAGAAATGGATTTTTTTTCCTAAAAATTTGATCTTTTATTAAAATGAAATGAAGCGGATTGGACGAATAATTTTTAGAGCGCAGTATTCCATGCGAGGTAAATTGTTTACATCATCGAATCCAGACGGACATGTTCTTTTGGTTGGTTTAATGATTGCTTCATGATGGTGCAGCTATGTCGGAATCCACCGAGATGGAGGGGAATGGCAACACCAACGCCACCGGATCGCACAATCCGAGATCAAGAAAGCTGAGGTCGCTCGTCTGGAATGACTTCACCAAAGAGCGGAGGGCCGATGGGAGTTTCGTCGCCATCTGTAATCACTGCAAGAAGCAGTTGACCGCGAGCAGTCGGAGCGGACCACGCATTTGAAGAACCATCTGGGAATTTGCACGTCCAGCAAGCGTATGAAGAGGAAGAAGCTGGTCGTGCGGCGGCTAGTACTCAAGTCCAGCGATACGAAGAATGACGGAGCCCCTGGTCTCGAGCACCCTCAATTTGATCAAGAGTTGAGCCGGCAGGACCTTGCTCGTATGATAGTTCTACATGGCTATCCATTCTCTATTGTTCATCATGCTGGCTTTAGAACATTTGTGAGAAACCTTCAGCCGCAATTTAAGTTGTCGTCTGATGATATAGTGAAGGCAGATTGCATGAAGATATATGAGAATGCGAGGCTTAGGCTGCAAGAGGTGCTTGACAAGCTTCTTTGTCGAGTTAGTCTCATGGTTGATATGTGGAGATCGAACGAGGGTCTGGAGTATGTCTGCTTGAGTTGCCACTATGTTGATGATGATTGGAAGCTTAAGAAGAAGATTCTCAACTTTGTACCCATGGAAGCTCCATTGACTGGGGAAGAAATTGGTAAAACCATAGTGGAGAAGTTGCGTGAATGGAATATTGATAAAAAGTTAGCTAGCATAGTCCTGGATAATTGTGGCTCTGGTGACGTAGTGACAAGAGAGCTTCTCACATCTTTCCGGCCAAAAGATTTCCTTATTTCTAATGGTGATCTGTTTCGTGTGCATTCCTCTGCACACGTACTGAATCTTGTGGTCCAAGAAAGTCTGGAACTGGCATGCGAGGTAACTGATAGAGTCCGGGAAAGTGTGAGATATGTGAAGTCCTCACAGGAAAGAGTCGCAAAATTTCAGAAGGCAGCAAAGCAAATGGGAGCCCCTCAGAAGCCATTACTTCCTGATGCTCCAACTAGCTGGGTCTCTACTTATTTAATGCTTGAAGCTGCATGCCAATATCAAGATGCTTTCTCCCGCTTGGCAGAATGGGATACTGAGTTCACAGACTTTCTATCTTCCAAGGAGTGGAGCGATGCTAAAGCTGTTACTGAATGTTTAGAAGTGTTGTACCATGTTATTGAGAAGTTTTCAGCCATGAGGGTTCCAACTGCCAATCTTTATTTTAATGATATTTGTGGTATTCATTTACTCATGAAAACTTGGTGCATGAGTTCACATCCTATTGTTGCATCAATGGCTGAGCGAATGCTTGAGAAATTTGAACAGTATTGGGACCTGACTCGAATAATCATGGCGATTGCTTCTATTTTAGATCCTCGATACAAGATGAAGTCTATTGAGTACTACTTCAAGTTAATTTATCATGATCCATATGAAGCCAAGGCAAGGATTGACAATATTCGTAACAGTTTTATAAACCTTTCAATGAATATGCTGTTCAATCGGCTAATTCTTCAAAAAATCAAGCATACCTCTGCTATGTAGGGAATGCTAGTGGCTACACTAGTTCTGAGAGTAGAAATGGGGGAGAATGTAAAACAGCCTATCGCATCACACTATCGATACACGGCGAGGACTTGATCAGTATCTTCAAGAGACATCATCAAGTCAACCATCAAAATCTGATATGGATATGTACTTGGAGGAAGCTGTTCATCCCTCAAAAGAAGGCCTTGATGATAATTTTGACATCTTAGCTTGGTGGAAATTTAATGCAGCAAAATATCCTGTCCTCTCTATAATGGCTCGTGATATTTTGGCGATTCCTGTGTCAATTGTTCCATTAGATGGTGAAGCTAGAACACTCAATCAGTATCTGAGTTCCATGGACCCAGTGACTGTACAAGGCATTATATGTGCACAAGATTGGCTAAAAGATGAAATTGAAGGTAAGGCGCCCATTCAGAGTTAACTAGCTTGTTATTTTCTAATTTATATTACTCTTTGACTATGATTTATTTGTTGAATTTTGTTAGCATCACAAACAGTTGGGCCAGCGGATGGCCTTGCACTGGTTTCTGTGGCCGCTGGCTTGGAAGGTGATGATGAGTGTATGATACCAGCCAATGGAGATGAATTTTCTCCGTCACCAAAATAGGTAAAGGCTTTTTTTTTTGAGATCTTGCTTAGTTCAGAAATGTTCTTACTTGCATTTCTTTTATTCAATCAATTTACTGTGAACACCTAGTGCAAGAGGCTTATTATTCAATGGCATATGCAAACACATATGGCTCGAAGTAACACTTATATTGCTAATCCTGGAAGTATATAATTGATCATAGGGCTGATTGAATGGTGCTGATTGAAAAAGAGTTTGTGAACAAATGTATTAACAGTATCTTATGCTTCCTTATCAATGAACCAAGGCCAATAAGTTTCTCTTCCCATGGATATCACAGAATATCCTTTTTATTATTTTTTTAAAAAAAGTATCTTTACTTCTGATTTTAAAACCCGTCAATTATTTGAATATGTGCAGACTGGAGCATTATAAGAAGAGAAATAAATTCACTTGGGCATCTAAATCAGGTGCTGATTGGCTTGTACTATTCTTGTAGGATTAGATCTCAAATATGGATCCTCCTTATTTCTCTAAAATTTAGGTGCATGATATATTCACAGGCACGTTGGATGAAATCTGTTGATAAAGAACTAATTAGAAATAAAAAAAATTCAATCTCTCCCCCATGTTTTGTTCTACTCCCAATCTAAGCACTGCCCTTATTAGGAGAACTGTAGGTCAACTACTTAGAAAGCTGAAGATTAGGACTCATGTATCTGCAATAACTCTGGGTGGAAGGGAGTGTAGAATTTTGTAAATAATGATAAGGATATCTTTAGGCATGATTGCTGAATCTTTTCTTTTATCATTTTCAGTGCAAATTAAAAAATATTAGGATGGACCCAAAGCTCTTGGAACATTATCCAAAAGTTTACTTTTTTTTTTTTCTCTTTTAAAATGACTCTTAATGTGGGGCAAAGAATGCCAACTTGCATTAGCTACTGTAATTGGAAAACTAGGATATAAATTTAGGTTTTACATTTATCTGTGCTCCCTTCCATAGGCATCACTTTTATTCAAGTTTCAAGAGTTTGTTGCATTGGTTTTACAAGGTATTGTCTGATCTTTTCCTTTCTCTGTTTACAAAATGTTGATAATTATTTGTCTATGACCCCCTCTTTTTCGATATTGTGAAAATTTCTTGTCCATCTTTTCATACTTCTTTGCAACCTTGCTCATTTCTTTGTTGGTGCATGGAATAGGTTTTGAGGCTGATGAATTTAAGTGAGAAGAGGGTAGAAGTTTCATGGAACGGAGACAAAAAGTCTAAAAGATATGGAGGAGAGGTTCAGAAATGTGGAGCGCTTATTTCTAGTAGGTTTTAAGTTAGTTTTTCAAGTAACTTGGGCAATTTAATTAATGTGGAGTTTGAAACATATCACCCATATCACATATTGGACATATCAGGCATAATGCACCATACTGGCACTACATTGGTATGCAGTATGGGTGGTGTATCTAGTATTGGTATGCTGAATTAACTCCTGTATGAGCATACTGATACTTTACTAAGATGGCATCATAAGAGATCTGGTGCTAAGATTGTGAAACTAGATGTAGATACCATCTCATGTCAGGCAGATTGTACCGTATCGATATTAGATCGAAACTTGATACAGTTGTGTATAGAGACTCGGTTTGTTGAACCAACCTGCATACTGGATGAACCAGTAGTGTGGTACTCATACATGGTTCGTTATCGAGATGACAAATCTTGATGAATATGCTAAGATTAATTTAGGGGTTTTGAGACTTATTGAGGATTGATTCAATATTGATTGAAAATACGATTTCTGGTAACAGAGAAATCATTTTGCAGAATTTTGCAATAAAGTGCTTGTTTTATGATGTACAAAAAAAGTGCTGGTTTTATGAATCTAGTGAGCAAAAAGAATTTAAAAATAAGGACAAAGATCTCTAGCCATCTAGATTTTCTCGGCTAGTTGGCATCTCTTTCCACATGTGAAAGGTCTTGGGTTTGAATTTAGGTGGCTGTGTCCCAGTGTATTTATGAGAAAGGGAAAGGAAAGACATAAGATATCTAAGGTTCCTGCAGGATCAAAATTGAGTAAAACTACGGGTCCTATTCTAGATTAGGTCTGAATTATGAATGATGCCAACCTCCCGTGCGATAAACAAATAGTAAGAGAGGATAAAAGCAGGAAATAATAATTAAGGAAAAAGATAGGATAAAAGGAGAAATGAATGAGGGAGGGTTTGGAGAAAAGAAGGAAATAACCAAATCTTGGCTTATTTCTTTTCAGTGTCTAATAATTTTTAAAAATATTTTAATCTATACAGACTTCTATTTCAAGACACTAGTATAATGAAGAAACTGTTGCCCAGTTTTTAAAGAATCCCCATCTTACCTGCTGGTATTCTAATACTCTTTGAACACAGTTTGACTCCAGAAAGGATTCCTAATTGATCGAAAATCCCGCTACACCTAATACTTTTACAGTAACAAACAAACATAAAGAAAGAAAGGTGCTATAAGTTGGGAGTCCAAAGCTTAAGTAAGACTCATCACTGAAACTTAGCTTAAGGTCCCTCTCCTTAAAGACTTTGAGAGAAAATAGAATCCTTTGCTGGACCTCTGTTGAACCACTTGATGCTTTTGATTCTCCATTACACTCCATTATTCCTTCTAGCAAATGGATGAGGCCCAAAACAGCTTGATCACTTGCTGATGTGGCAACATGAGCCTTTGTTGATCTGAACAATGATCAAGGCACTTCATGGGCTGATTTTTATGCTGACTTCATCCTCACTTAGGCTCAGCAGTTCATCTTTAATGATCTCTGCATTAATATAACTGATCTTGACCTGCTCTTGGGTTTTGAAAGGATGAAAGCTGATGATGTGCAGCTGGTGTGGCTGCAGATGATGTGTGGCTGGTGTGGCTGGAATATGTAGGAGGTCAATGAGAATAGGTATTCTCTTGGATTGTAAGTTGCAGAAGTGTCTGTCTTATGGGGTTTGGTAAATGGTAAGGGTTAGAGAGATGAAAAACATGACCCATGCATAAAAGAGGAATTATAGCATTATCTTTTAATGGAAGACATGGAACTGATTAGGGTGAAAAGGGTAATTCCTTTCTTTTGGTCAAGGGTGAGGGATTGTCAAAAAATATGCCATGAATGCTGAAACAACTCTAGATAATATTTAGAACCTGTATTAGTTCCCTAAGAAGATTCCATTGTCGGATTTCAAGTCATAAGAGTAGCATCTTCTTTCAATCACAAGTATTTTTACACACCATGCATTTATCTTCTTAAACATATTTTCCCATCTTATGTACTTAGGAAGAAATGCACATGTTAAGATGGATATGTGGTAAAACTTTAAAAGATAGAATTAGAAATAAACACATAAGAGAAATGATAGAAGTAGCCCCAATTAAAGATAAAATGAGAGAAATTTGATTATGGTGGTTTAGATATATACAATGAAGACATTTAGATTTCCATTAGAAAGAGTGATTTTTTAACAATCCATGGTAAAGATAGAGTAGAGGTAGATCTAAACTAATATGGACAAAATAATTAAAATGATATAACTATTTGTAATTTGAATGTCGACTTAGTCTTGAAAAAGCAAGTGGAGGAAGCATATTCATGTAGCCGGCCCCATGTAGTTAGGAAAAGGCTTAAATGAGTTGAGTTGAGTTGAGATGTACTTAGAAAGAAAGCTACCATTTAACACCTTAGAACCCTCAAGTGTTTTGGTTCTTTTTCTTAGTTGTACCAGTGCAAGAAAAATGTTTCATAGAAACATGGAATATCAGATTTGCTGTACATTGAGATAATGGATGTTGGACGAACTTGTTCTAATACCCAATTGTGTAAGGATAAGTAAAGGCTTTGATACCAAATGACAAGGAGATATTCAAAGAAAATATAATAATAACAACAAAGCCTTAATCCCAAATTAGTTAGGATCAACTACATAAATCCTTTTTCTCCATTCAGATCGGTTTTGGGTTATTTTTTTTAAAGCTAAGATTCTAAGTCTTTTTTTTAAAAAAAAATGTAAAGATTTTAAGTCTTTTTTTATTACCTCTTCCATGTAATTTTTGGTCTACCTTTATTTCTTTTCCCTTTTACATGTATCAAGTCACTTCCACGCATAGGTGCATCTTTAGGTTTATGTTGCATATGTTCAGACCATTTAAGTCATTTTAGAAATTTAGAAAAAATGAGAAGATAAATTAGGGTGTAAAGAGCAGACAATGAAATGATCCTAGGCTCCTCATCCTCAACTAATATTTGGTGTACAAAACCCACCTAGAAGCTTCAAAAGGATTAATGTATTCAATTACAAAAAAATATTCTCCATCTTCAACCTTATTATGCCCTTGTATAGAACTTAAAGAGTTGTAAATTGTTGCATAACCATAACTGTTAAGCCTTGGTTTTCTAAATCCTGAACTGGTCATGCGAAGAGATGAATCTAATAATGCTAAAAAGTTTTAGACCATTGGATCGCAATCCATCTAATCCTACTGGGTTAAGAAGTAACCCAAAAACATCTCGGAAGCCATCACAATGTATTCCTGTAAAAAATATTAGTAGTATCCTACGCAAACAAGATGAAATAAAATGTTTCACTGCAAAGAAATAGACCCCCATGTGCCTTCAGCTCTGTGACACATGTTTCTCTTTTGGATTCTTCTTGATTTGCTGGAAAGCTAATTTACAGGGTTATTAATTGGTTCTAGTCTTCACTTCAGAATCTTTGTAGATTTATTTGTTTGTGAAGCACTCTTTCAACGGCCTTTTATTGCAAACAATTGCGCAACTTACTGGTGTTTGCCTTTGGTCATTAGTCTGACTCATGGATAGTGAGTGTTGTCATTGATTTGCATCATATATTCATGCTACAGCTAAATCTGTTCATTGTTGCACCGAAGGCATGGAATGCATCAAAATAATGATATAAGTTAATATACTTGTACTCAACGATGAAACTTCTGATTGACATCAGTAGCCAATCTACTTGTACTAGTGCATCATAATATGATGTACTGAAGCACAAAAATTTTGCACTTTTATAGGAATACTTATTTGCAAGCAAGTTCTGCTACCAATTACCTGCATATCACTGCCCAATTAACCAGTCAATGTAGCATTTGGGGATTGGTGTGGTACACCAGGTGTACATGAAGCCCGTCAGGCCCCAGGTACTGCTCGGCTGATCACCAACTTACAAACTGATCAGTGATATGGCAGTTGATCTTCAACATTTTTCTTTGCAAGCCTACTGTCCATCTAATCCAATTTGTTTTGTATGAACGATGATCAACCATCTCTGATATTGTATTTTATGTCGCATAGAGACAAACTTCTTTGCCAATAAAAAATTCTGGTGTACAAAAACTTTTAACCACTAAGGATGCAATATAAAATAAATAAAAAAATTGATTATGTTTATATTTGAATTCCAACCCAAGGCCAGAGTATCAGAACTGTAGTTCACATGCTTTCCTGTTTTTAAGCAAGAAGCTACTTCCACTAAACTCTTGAACAAGGCTCTGGTGAAGTCTTGCAGATTATTAACTCAGAATATGATGATAATGTTGTACACAGTCAGGCTGATGAAGTCTCATTTTTCAGAACACTAGGTAGTACCATCTGGAATTATCCTAATAAATCAATTATCGCATGGTCACATGCACTCCTACTTATCGAAGGTATCCAAATTGTTTATGAAATTTTCAAGGGATAAGTTATGTTTTGAATATTCAAAGTATTTAACATATAAAGTTGCTCATGATGTAAGAAATAAATGGAATAATGATTAGTTGATGCTGTTTCATTCATCTCCATGATTATTTCTGTTTTTTGTTGTGAATGCTTACATTGTGGGTTCTTAAAATTTTTATTTCTTCTATATATATATAATTTTTTTTTTTTCCAAAAACTTGCAGCATTTCTAATATTCCAAAATGTTCCCATAGCTGAATTATCCCAAGTGTACAACTTGTGAATATGCTTCTCTGGTCAGTCCTATTAATGGCTAGGACCAATCTGTTAGAAAGTTAAGTGCTAGAAGATAACTGGAAGCAAAATTCTATGTGATCTATGCCACTTATTTCAACATATATTTTATGGAGATTTGTTTGTACAACTTCTGGTGGAAACACCCAGTAAACTTGAAGGATGAGTTAAGGCTCAAGCCTCTTCTTAAGTTGGAATGGGAAATTTCAGCGAGTTACTGAACAAGCTTTGATGAAGTTGCACCACAAAGAAAGATTGAGGTGCATGAGTGTTATCATTCAAGGAAGAAAACCCCGTCAAAGAACTTTTAGTTTCTGGTACTGTCAAAAGTTCTAATCTGTTACTGAAACCCATGTTTTTTGCAGGATTATAAGGATTGATCTGGCACTTTTATTGATCTAGATCTTGTAACACCTCCAAGATTTATATTTTAGTGTTCAAGAAGCAAGGTTTACATGCAAAAAATACACCTACTACTAAGGTTATATCTTTGACACAGTAATGGGACTTGGTTTTCACTTGCAGTAAGTTTTCTAACAACACCGGTTGGTCTCTTTTGTTGTGGCATGCCCTCTCTTGCCTGGGTGCACCAGCTCTTGGACGAGCAATATTAGGAATTTTGATAGAAAAGAGCTTGGATGAGATGATGATATCAAAAACCTATAGGAGAGATGCTCATGACTCTTTACATCAAACTGAAACGCATACATCTACGACTGTCTTTCAAATCCATGCTTGGGGCAGATGATGCAATGAAATCATCCAAGCAGTGTAACCGCTGTGACTGTTATGAATCGAGTGATTGTTGTTATCCCACTCATTAAAGCTCGACCGGTGATGCAGGTAGCTTTTCAGTCATCCCTCAAAAGCATACTTGGTATGACTAAACATTCCTGTATCTAAGTTAAGACACCAAAACATAACCATCTTAATGGTAGCGCATGTAACTGCTATCTTCCCTTTGTTTGATTGCTATGTTCCTGTCTAAGGATTGTAGCAATCTATGTGCTTGATGCTTCTGTTTGTTTTCTTGCACAGTTCCACTTGACTGAGTCTTCCTACACAAATAATAGATACTTTATTGATCATATCTGATAAAAAGCTGCCATCGGTTGTGTTTGTCAGAAACTACCAAGCGTATCATCACTCAAATCTATTTCCCGTTCATTGTTTAGTTTCATTCATGGTACTGTTTTAACATGTGGTTCATGAGGCTGCTTGTATATACGGTCACCTGACTGGATTGCATATCCTATGAAGCTACTACATACAGCTGTATATACTATATACAATCTATTTATCATTGTATGAACATATATGTGTTCCTTTTAGCATTCTGAGATTACACACACACACACACACACACACACACACATGAATGTATGTATGTATGTGCGTATAGCAACTCTTTTTCAGAACCATGGCAGGTTCAACCTAATGCTTGGGTTTGGATGTGGCTTTTAGACTGGTTGGGTAAATATGGATTAATAACATGAATTTGTTAATTATGCTATTATTATTGCTATTAAGATTATTGTTATTATATTTAATATATATTTTATATTTAGATATTCAAAATGCTAACTAAATATATCCCTTGATCGTCTGCATGTGTTGTTGCCTTTGAAAACATTGACTCATGGTTTCCATGCTAAACACTTTTGGGAGACAAGATGAGATCATTGCCGGTGTCGACTTATTTTTCTCTGACATATCATTATTAAGAAGAAGGGCATTTGAAAGTTCTAATTCTTTTATAAAATTCAGTTCAGCATGCACACAAATTATCATCTTTTAGTCTCTTATGTCTTGTTTAATGCTTTTATTTTCATCTTTTCCATATTCTTCCCTGTTAATAGTTTTATGTGTAGCTTCCATTCAAGGGACTGTTTGGAGTCTCACATGTGCAGTAGATCTGTCCACTTATTTAGATATCTGTAACTCAAAATAAGTTGAAATGCTTGTCGGACTGTAACTTGGCTATGTTTATTTGACTTGCGGTAAAGTGATTGCGGATGAGTTGTGGCTGCTTGAGTTGGTATATTAATTAAAATTGATTTTCTCTCTATTCCTCAATTAAAAATTTTAGCACCCACCCTACGCCATATCATCACCACTCTCCTCTTTGGTGCCTTATCCCGGCTCACCTCATATCATATCTCCTTAGCCATGACCTCTCCGTAGCCTCTCCTCATATCCCAAACATTAGCTTAAGTCAACTAATGTGACTTAAAACTTGATTGTAGGGCAATTTTCCCTACAGAGCTCCAAAAAAAAAAAACACCCTAATGACATCATTTTACAAGTACAAAAGGTGTAGGCCAACCAGCCTTAATGTTTAGGATTGGAACCTGGCAGTGGCATTCTCGTTGTATTCTCATGAAATAAAAGGGTTGTGGTGATGTATAAATTTTGCTCCAATAGAACTCTGATTTGTATGAGTTTTTATTGCTAATATGTTAACTCTCAGTCCTCAAGGCTTAAGCTAATAGGAAAAGGGCCAACAAATTATTTAAGGCTATCTAAATAAATAAGTGAATTAACCCTAGCAAATCTTGAACTCTTATATTATGTTATGATAGCAAAATATCAAGTAAGAGAAGATAAAAAATTGGGTGCCAAGAGAGTAGAAGCTTGGTGGGGTTACACGGTCACAATTAATTCTTATGTCATTAACTTAATTAAAAGATGGGCTGGTCACTTATTTGAGCACCAAAAAGAAATTACAAGAGCTCAAACAAACGATTGGTCAAAATATAATGGAAAAGTCTTGCTATATCGTGCACGGTGATTAGTGCACGTGCTTGTGCACGCGTGCCAAGACAGAAATATCTTTTTCGTCTTTAGTATATGTGCGCCATGCATCAATTATCGTGCATGATGCAATTTCTGTGCACTGCAGTACAGTAAGGCTTTTTCAAACATAATTTAAGTCTGCGCCTTAATGGACTCCAAAATAGGCCCAATATCAACAAAATAAATAGAAAACAGCCCAATTTGCTAAATAAACTCCTTGTTATCAACAGTTACAAATAGAATGAATTCCGCCCTTCTGTGGTGGAGGATTGCCCTTTAATAATAAAATGACTTTTAGCTTGTCTCTTGGTAGCCTTAGAGATCTTGTTGGATGGCTTGCAGGCATCTATTTCTTTTGACATGTCAGTCTTTTGTTTTTCTTTTTTTCCCCCCATTCCATTCAATCTTGAGCGTTGCCTATCGTTCAAAAATAGTGTTCATGGATCGGCATAAATTCACGTGACCTGTTTGCTTTTTTCTTGCAGTAACTCAACACTGGAATAAAGCTGAAGACTCCTTGGCCATGTCCACCGTCTCCAGATGCTGACTGAAGTGCTGAAACGTGTGCAATTTTGTAACCCTCTCCTCTGGGTATTTGCTGGAAATTAGTTTTGGTAAATTTAATTATGTGACGGTGTATATCACTGTACTAAGTAATTCTTAGCATTACTTTTTTTGGTTGATGTGTGGAAGTGCCTTTAGATTCAAGCATATGCTAGCCTTATCATCCGTTGGAGTACCTTCAGACTGTTGTTAATTGAAACCTTAAGATCCAATTCATCCTAGAAAAATTTTCTAATACACTACTCTTTTTTCAATATAGACAATTATCTTCTTATTTTATATAAGGTAAATGTGTGCATAATTAACTTCTTACTGTTTATGTTTATTGAAAGGCATTCAGTTAGCGCACATAGTTATGAAAGTATAGAAAGGACTGGAAATCAAAGAGAATTGGTATGATTAGTTGAATGTTATATGATCAGTTAAAGCAGTTAAATTTTATAATTCAGTCAACTGAAGGCTGATGATCAATTTCATCAAAAATAAAATCTAAGGAACAGAGCAGCTCAGGAGAGATTGAGGGCAGGTGCATCTGATTAGTCTTGAATAACGTTTTGGTGGGGCCCAAAGCTTTTGATGATCTAATGTGAAAGCGTAGTGACGATTGATTGCAATCACGAAAAATATAG
The DNA here is from genome assembly GCA_900491605.1 of Calamus simplicifolius. NCBI lineage: Eukaryota > Viridiplantae > Streptophyta > Magnoliopsida > Arecales > Arecaceae > Calamus > Calamus simplicifolius. The sequence continues at coordinate 49,334 of UESW01004010.1, forward strand.
CTGCTAATATTAATTTATGTGGATTATTTTTCTTTTTTATGTTCTATTTTTTAATCTGAAAGAAAAGAGAGAACGCATTGTGAATAGATCTCATGTGAGGCAAGCTCAAACTGGATAGCTGGCTCTCCTCTACGATTCGAGGATTAAAAAAAAAAAAAAAGCAACCACTTTGGAGAAACAAAACCTCGGTGCAGGCTGCATCTGCTACCAAGAGCTCTAACAGTAGTAATTCTTAACAGTAGTAATTCCAGTGGCGAATGGATATGTGATCAGTGTAGTTAATTTTATATCATAGCTTTCCACCTCATAGGCACAGGCATTTCAAAATTTTGGCTTAACATTTGGTTAAGAGTTTGGAAGGAGTTTGAACAACAACAAAAAATTAAGAAGTAAATAATAAAATTGTACATATACATTTAAAAGGTATAAACACTCTAAACTATACGTATATTTATGTACTTAAAAAGTATATATAGAAAAGGTTGAAAAAATGGTGGCAAAAGATATCACCAACAGCTACGTATATATATATTTTTTTAAAAAATCGTGAATAAATCATTTTAGAAATAATTTGGACAATTATTTAGGCTAGAGATTAAAGGAGAATAACTGGAGGTTTTTTCAGTAGGCCAGAGAATTATTGTTAGACTACATCCACTCCTCACATGCATTGTCCATGTTCAGCAATCGATTTAAATCATATCATGGGTTTGGATGACAAGCTCTGAGAAGTGGTTCGTTGGGGGATATATTCATTATTACCTCAATTGCGTCCATGTAGCTTGAGAAGTTGAGGGTAGGTGGGTAGTGGTTCATTGTCACTTATTTTGTAGATCATTATTTTGTAAGTTAGTGAGTTCCATCATCAAGTCAACCGCAAATGCTTAAACATAAAGGCTAAAAAATAAATCAAAATATACTTTGAGCCCTCAAACTTTCACTCAAATTTTTTTTTAATCATCAAACTTTCAATCTTATAATTTAATTCCTCATGTATTATAAAAGTTACTTTCCTAATATCTCCTTACATGAATCAGTTAAAATATGTATGATCCTAACATAAACACGTAGTCTATCCCTTACTAAAAGCTCTAGTGATACTGATTATTTTTTATCAATTTTAATAAAATAAACTAAATAATAACAATTAAATATTAAAAATAGATATTTAATGAAAGTTTAAATATCAAAGGTATGCATTAGTTAAAATATAATTTATAGTCTTAGGTCTGGCTCACCGGTTGAGGGCATGGAGGGTGGTGGTTCATCATCACCATTTAACAAGTTGGTGAGCTCCATCAAATCAGCAACAACTGCTTAAACATAAGTACTAATAATAAACTTACAGCCCTACGTTTGCTTGAGAAGTTGAGGGCACCGAGGGTGATGGTCCATCGCCATTTTTGGTAGACTACCATCATTTAATATAGCATCATTAATAAAAGTAAGCAAGTTTCGCGGCAGTCGGATCTATCTGCCGAAAGTATACGAAAGTATACTTTATTTCATTGGTTCTGATTTTTACATTCTGATCATTGGAACTCCTCTGCTGCTTCAGTAGTAAACTGGCATACGATTTTCATCTCTTGGGAGCCCCTTCTAGGGTTTATAAAAATTAACTTTGATGAAAGTGTACGAAAAAACTTACAGAGTCAGCTTTCATTATTCGTGGGATCGATGGAGCCTTGCTGTCGATGGATGATTTTGGTTCCTTAGATTCTTCTGTCCATATGGCTGAGCTTTATGCAGTGTGGGCTACTGCAACCAAGTCTCCATCAATCATCTTCTCCGTGACATTCAAGTTGTTCTGCGGAAAGCTCATAGAGTCCACATCCGGCATATTTATCGGGAAGCTAATTCTGTGGTGGACTGGGTGACGGCTACTGTGGCCCATCATGCGAAATTCTGAATATGGAATCAGGGTGATCCTTGTCCTCTCGTCTTCAAATAAATTTTATACTCTAATATTTCTGGACTGACTCGCACGAGGATAGTGTGATCGTTCATCTGTATAAAAAAAAAATTGATGAACTCCATCAAATCAATAAGTTCTTAAACGTAAATATAAAAGATTAACTTATAGCCTTTTCAACTTATATAAGTACGTATTTATAGTAGACTTGTAATTGTGAGTACATTATTTGAGGCACATCTCATATAAAAAGAAATAGATAAGTAAAATACATTAAAAGATTCTATTGTTACAAAGGTTTCTAATCCTTTCATATCCATAAATCCTCAAGAAAAAGGGAAAGTCTTCAATCAATTAATTTTATTGTTACAAACCATTTTGTAAAAAATACTGATAAAAAATTCTCATCAATCAATCACTTTAAATTTATAAACAAAGATTAATAGAAGACTTTAAAATAATATTAATAAGTGTAATATTTTAAAAATAATTATATATAGAATGAAAAACCAAATATATTATATATTTTTAACTTAAATTTTATTTTTATCAATTAATTTTTATTTAAGATTTTAGGGTTACATTTTTTTGGCCCATTAAGTTTAAGAGTAATGAATAAAAACTTGCCTCTTGTCACTCATGATTCGTTTAAGAATCGTGCGCCCTAGTGCTCCGGTTTTTTTCTTGCTTCCTGCTTTAAGATTCATGCATCCGTATCCTTCTTCCCCGATCGTTGCCTGTTTCTTCGTCTCTGTTGCTTCGGCTCTCTTGATTTCTTCCCTTCGTCATTCCCTCCCTTCCTATGGCCTCTGATTCGGCTGAAGGTAGCCGGATGCCTGGGAGGAGGACGTCGACGACTGGATTTCAATGGATGACAGAGTCCCCTTCGCCAGCTGCTGTGGAGATGCTGCAGGCGTCGTTCCCGAAGGTGATCAAAGTCCCGGCGGCGGAGCTTGCAGCGGAGGTGTTGGGCTGGCAGCAGACGGCAGTGATTGTCCGGTCGTTCCATCGTTGGATTCCGGCTGAAGCCTTCGTCAGGGAATTCAGGCGAGCTGGAATCTCTGGCGCCATCGTCCCCATTTCTCTGGCATTCAGATGCCATGTTTTTCGGTTCGACTCCAAAGAAGCTTGTAGCCTGGTTCTGCAGCGACCATGGGTGATCAATGGCCAGGTGGTTGGCACGGAGCCGTGGAGGCCGGAGTTTACTCCGGCGGAGGACTCCGTTTTGTCTGCTCTGGTATGGGTGAGACTGCCGCTTCTGCCTCTTGAGTTCTGGAAGGAGGAATTCCTCAGATCCATTCTTATATCAGCTGGAGATTTCGTCTGTGTTGATGCGGCTACCTTGGCGAAATCTAGGGGGGGTTATGCGAGGGCCTGTCTTCACGTCGACCTTCGTCGCCCTCTCCGGCTAGGCACTCGGATTCAGGGGATCTTTCAACCGTTTTGGTAGAGTTTCGTCTATGAAAGCTTGGAGGGTGTCTGCTTGAGATGTGCCTCTCTGCATTTGGATGGCCCCTGTTCCCAGTCGGGACGTCCTGATGGGGTTGGCTCTGATTCCACTTCCATGTTTGGACCGTGGCTGGTTGCTATCCGGAAGCGGGTGGTTCCTTCTATTCCCCAGTCGGTGGTGAAGGGGAAGACTTCGGTGCCGGCTTCGTCTTCATCTCCTGGCTCTGGTTCAGCGTCCCAGGCGGTGAAGAAGGGGCTCTCTTCAGTTGCCGGTGAATCGGCTGAAGGGTGGACAGCTCCGGTTAAGCTCGCTCACCGGAGGTCCTCCTCGTCTTCGCGTTCGGCATCAAGGTCAGCAGCCGTGGTGTCGCGCCCTGGGAAGGAAGATGAAGGCTTGGTCAAAGGTAAGGCTACCGTGCCGGTTCAGGACTTGCGTGCCGTTTCAATGGCTCCAGGTCTGAACTTTCAAGCAACTGATAAGCTGGGCTCTCTGAAATCCGAATTGAACCACCCAATAGTGATCCATAACCCCTTCTCCTCTCTAGCTTCAGTGGCTTATGATGATGGTCAATTGGGGAGTAGGGATGCATGCTCAGGTCCCCTCAAGCGTGCTAGACCGGAGGTTTCCCTGGCTCCTAGGACTTTATCCAAATCTGATAAGAGGAAGGGAAAAGGGAAGGTTCCTTTCTCCAAAAAGAATGAGGTGAGTTGCTTCTCTCCAAGCCAGTCGGATCAGGTCCCGTGTGTTCAGGTTGGTGCCCAGGAGGCGGTGAGGGTCCAAGCTGCTGGGGGGGCCGGTCTTCCACTGGCTGATGCTATTGGTGAACCTAAGGGATTGGGCCCTGGTTCCTTATCTCAGGCACAGTCTTCCTGTTTAGATGTGTCTGATCCAGGTTCGGATGGAATGCTGATCAATCCTTTACTGAAGCCTGACGACGGCCCTCAGTTGAATAGGGGTCTTGTTGATAGTGATATGATAGAGGATCAAGGAGGGATCCCATCTTCCTCTATCATATAAATGAAGATTTTACTATGGAATGTTAGAAGAGCTCGAAAGCCTTCTTTTCGATCCTCCTTCAGTAGATTATTGCAATTACACCACTTTGATATATGTGTCCTCTTGGAGATCAGACTTTCGGGGGATAGTCTTCTCCGTTTTCGCAGACAGATTGCCCGTACTTGGTCATCTTATGCTGTGGAGGTTGAAGGTCTGTCGGGGGGTATCTTGGCAATATGGCACACCTCTGCAGTCAGGATTGATACTTTTCATCAGTGCAATCAGCATATTGGTCTCATGATCTCTGAGGGATCTTCTGCCCCCTGGTTTCTATCGGCAGTTTATGCTAGCACTGACTATCGGGAGAGAAGAATTCTTTGGTCTGAATTGCTTTCCCTCCTTGCTCAAGGTGTGCCGTCTATTGTTGCGGGGGATTTCAACTGTATCACTGAGGCTAATGAAAAACGTGGAGGCAGACGGGTTTCAGGCTCAGCTGATATCAACGAATTCAGAACTTTCATCGGCTCTTCAGGGCTTATGGATATGGGGTATTCGGGATCCCAATTCACTTGGTGCAATAATCGGCAGGGGTCTGCTCGAGTATGGGAGAGACTTGATAGAGCCTTGGCCACTCCCCAATGGCTCCAAAGATACCCTATGGTTACTGTCACGCATCTTCCTAGGATTGCTTCTGACCATTGCCCTATTTTGATTTCTACGGAGGCTGATCATATTATGCGGAAGCAGTTTAGATTTGAGCAGTTTTGGACTGGTCTTTCAGCTGCTCGTTCTATTATTTCTCAGATCTGGCATATTCCTGTTAGGGGCAATGCTGTCTATCGGTTATCTCGTCGGTTTAAGATAGCCAGACATAGACTATCCAGATGGAATAGGAATGAGGTGGAGGATCTGGTTAGACAAGTGGAGCAGGTTGAAAATGATATTAATATTCTGCAGGCTAAGGAGGATCACGAAGGTTTTTTGGCGGACTCGGATCTCTCTTTCCTTAGGGATTTGCTGGCTTGGCACCACTCCCTTTTGCGGCAGCAGGAGATGTTTTGGTGGCAGAGATCAAGGGCTCAGTGGATTTGTGATGGGGATCGTAACACCAGATTCTTCCATCAGGCCACTCTCAAGCGGAGAGCTGCTAATCGGATTCGGAGGTTAGTTGATGAAGGGGGGCACATTCGGGAGGATTTCCACTCTATCAGTGACCTTCTTCTTTGTTTTTTCCGGGCTCGATGGGTTGACTCTTCTGGTGATGGGGACCCGGTTGTGCAGGTTCCGGATTTTAGGAAGGTTTCCTCTCTGGACAATGATATGCTTGTCAGGCCGATCTCTGCGGACGAGATTAGGGCGGCCCTATGGGAGCTTGGTCCGAATAAGGCCCCTGGGCCTGACGGGTTTCCGCCTTTTTTCTTTCGGCACTACTGGGATATTGTTGGTCAGGAGGTGGTCCAAGCTATTCAGGATGTTTTCCGAGATCGACACATTCCTTCTGAATGGAATCGAACTTTCATTACCTTGGTGCCCAAGAGAGTGGATACTTCTCTTCCGCAGCACTTTCGGCCCATTAGCCTCTGCACTACATTGTATAAAATCTGTGCTCGTCTCTTAGCTCGCCGCCTTTGTCTGGTGATTCCTCGTCTCATATCGGAGGAGCAGGGGGCTTTCATTAGAGGGAGGTCTATTTCGGACAATGTTCTTATTGCTCAGGAGTTCATGCATGCTCTTCAGAGAGCTCCGGTCAGACGATGTCTATGGCTGTTAAGCTCGATATGGAGCGTGCTTATGATAGAATGAGCTGGGTTTTTTTGTACCGCTCTCTTCTGGAGTTTGGGTTTGATGAATTATTTATAGAATGGATTATGGCGTGCATTCACAAGCCCTCCTTTTCTCTAATCATCAATGGAAACCCGACTGATTTTTTCCACTCTAGTGTTGGTCTCAGGCAGGGTTGCCCCTTATCTCCTTTGCTGTTCATCCTGGCTGCTGATGATCTTTCTCGTGCTTTACGTCAGGCTCAGCAGGACAGGCGGATTGCCCCGGTTATAGCTGGTTCTGAGGGCCCTTTGTCTCCCACCTCCTGTTTGCTGATGACTGTATCCTCCTAGGCCATGCTTCTATTGAGAATGCGGCTTCCTTTCATTCTATTATACAGAACTACTGCCAGGTTTCAGGTCAGAAGGTCAATTTTTGAAGTCTTCTATTTGTTTTAGCCCGAAGACCTCTAGATCCACTAGAGAAGCCATCATCAGGTTGTCGGGTATCTCCACTCAGACTGATAGATTTATGTATTTGGGGATCCCTATAACGGGGAGATGCCCCCGTTGCTCTGACTTCTCCGAGATCGAGAGACGGGTGCGCCTTCGCATTGAGGGATGGCAGGTGACTGGTCTTTCGATGATGGCTAGGGTTACCATTATTCGATCAGTTCTTTCCTCTCTTCCCCTGCATATCCTGTCGAATACAGCCATTCTGATTACTTGCCTGAAAAGGATCGAGAGATGCTTCCGTGATTTCCTATGGGCTTCTGGTCAGGATGGTCATGGGATTCACCTCTTATCCTGGGATTTGGTCTGCATGCCTATCGGGGAGGGTGGTCTCGGTATCCCATCTGTGATTGTTAGAAGGAAAGCCCTTATTGCCAGACATGCTTCGAGATTTCTTCTTGAGCCACATTGTCTCTGGAGCTCTCTGATGCGTATTAGATATGGAGAATGGTCGGCTGCCATGCAGATATCTGCTCCTCGGGGTTGTTCCTCTTTTTGGAAGGAGGTCTGTTGCTATGGTCAGGCTATCTTGGACAATATCTCCTGGATGATCGAAGACGGTTCTTCGATTAATGTTATTCAGGATACCTAGATTTCTGAGCTTCCTCTCTCTCGGTGGCCCTCCTTTATTAGTATTGAGACCCCTCCCAGTTTAAGGGTTAAGGACTGATCTCCTCAGACCCTCCTGCTTGGCATATCCCCTCGGTGACCAGATTGTTCGGTGCTGAGCTTGCCCGGCGGATTTTATCGATGCCTCTTCTTCCGGGTCGATCTTCTGATGCTAGACTCTGACAGAGATCCTGTCTCTCTAAGGCTCCGACCAGGGATCTGATGATGATGTTTAGACCCCAGCCTCAGCGCCTAGAGGACGCAGCATGGATTTGGAAGCTTCCTACTATTCCTAGAGTTCAGTTATTTATCTGGAAGCTTCTGTGGGGCTCTCTTCCTACCTGTGCTCTCCTATCTCGGAGGGGTCTTCCTATTCAGGCGATTTGCCCGCTATGCAGCTTAGAGGAGGAATCTATTGAACATGTTATTTTCATCTGCCCCACTGCTAGACGGGTCTGGCTTATGATGGGATATCCGTTCAGACATAATGGCTCGGGCTCCCTGCTTTCTTCTTTCCTTCTGGACCTTCGGAGGTGCCCTCAATATAAGAAAGGTCTCTGGGCGGTCACAACTTATCAGATTTGGCTAGCTAGAAATCAGCTTATTTTCTCTGATGACACTATTTCTCTTTACAAAATTGCTAGGAAGATCAGATTATTGGCGGCGGACTGTGCTCGTATTGGTTTTGATATCTCTGGCCACTGGGGATCCCCTGCTGCTTCGGCAGCGAACCGACATACGGTTTTTATCTCATGGGAGCCCCCCCTCCAGGGTTTATCAAAGTCAATTTTGATGGGAGTGTCCGTGGTAGAAGTGCAGGTTCCGCGTTTATTATCAGAGGTCCTCAAGGTGACCTTTTGGCGGCAGGAGGTTTTGGTACTCTTGACTCCTCTGTCCCCATGACTGAGCTTCAAGCGGCTTGGGCGGGTATTTCTTATGCTGCTCGGGTTCTTCATGCTCAGAGGCTTTGCATTGAGGGCGACTCCATGTCGGTTATTTCTTGGATTCAGATGCAGAATTGCCCTCCTGTTCTTTCTAATCCTATTTTGTTGGATATTTGGGCAATTCTGCGGGAGTTTGAATGCGTCCAGACCAGGCACATATTTCGCGAAGCCAACTCGGCAGCGGATTGGGTTGCTGCTTCTGTGGCTCTGCTTTCTGGTCCTTGGATTTTGTTCCGGGTGACCCCTGCCCTGCTCCTTTGCAACAAATTTTGTATTTTGATCTATTGGGCTGACTCGCGCTCGACTTGTGTGATCGCCCGTTTATTTCAAAAAAAAAAAAATTTCAAATTATGCAAGGGTTGCATTAGCTTTAATATATATATATATATATATATATATATATATATAAGAATTTTTGTCAAGTCACAATATGTATTGAGATTTTTTTAATACAGATGGATGGTGATCACACCAAGGTTGAGTTAAATATAATATCTAAATATAAAATTTAAATAAGAATAAGAGAGCATGCGTCTTTCTGGAGTGATAGACCACTCTAACGGTACTATTGTTGAGCTTTTCGATAAGCGTATCAAATTTGGATGCTGTAAGCTCTGAATGGTTGCTCGAAAGTGGCAAATTAAGGAATTAATTAGCAGCAAATAACAGTAATAATTTTTTTAATAATAAAATTAGAAATATTTAAACTAAAATAATATAGAAAATAGAAGATAGCTAAGAAAGAGAAATCGAAGAATTTAGGACATGTATTGAGATTTGAATGAAAGCGGCGAGTTGGTAATTTGCTTTCAAACTCGTACGTTTTGGCCGGGCATCAGGTGCTGGCGTAGAACGGAGGCAACGAAGCCAGCGGAATATTCCAGAGATTAGAAGGAATGAAAGCGAGTGGAAACCTGTCCAACCGACCGAGAGCGACGTCCGTTTGGATTTTATAAACCAAGGAGCGGCGACGATGGCAGCCCAGCGCTTGCTGCTGAGAGTGAGACCCCTCGCCGCCTCTCCCGTCTCCGCTCCCCTCGCCCGCCGCTGTGCCTCCGCTCTCCGGCCGCCCGTCCGCTCCATGGCCGCCGCCGCTTCCGACGCCTTCCAGAAGATCCAGATCCACCGCGACGACACCGTAAGTCCTTCCGTCATCCTCTTCTCGCTCTCGCCTTCGGAGTCCAAATCGTGCAACCACTTTCTAATGGTGGCCTGTGATGAAAATTCTAGCGAAGTTTGCGGCTTTTTGTTGTACTTTTTTTTAAATTAAAAAAGAAATATATCCGCAGACGTTTGATGCGTATGTGGTTGGCAAAGAGAATGCTCCTGGAGTCGTGGTGTTGCAGGAGTGGTGGGGGGTTGATTCTGAGATCAAGAACCACGCTTTATACATTTCCCAAATGAATCCGGGTTTTAGAGCGCTGATTCCGGAGTAAGATATCGATTCCAACTGATTACTTGCTTATTTCCCGAGAAAGTCTTTCATACATCACAAGCTTCTTGACTTATTTCAAAAGAGACATGAATAATTGCTCACATTCTTCCATTCCATTGTTTGCCTTCTTCGTTTTCGACGATATTATGACTTTCTATCAACTTTCTCTTTCCTAATCTTGATCAAATTTCCTTGCTTTCATCTTGCGTCAGTTTGTATCGTGGAAAGGTTGGCTTGGATGTTGCTGAGGCGCAACATTTGATGGAAGGTCTGGACTGGGTGGGCGCTGTTAAGGACATACGTGCTTCAGTTAACTGGCTTAAGGCAAATGGTTCACAGAAGGTGAGTGCACTGAACATCTCTTTTTGTCTAATGATTTGATTGTTTTAGTTGTGCTGGCTGATGATAGTGTTACAAGAGCTAAATTTATCTATGCCCCTTGGAACAGTGTTTTTTGGTCTGCGACCTTGGCTAGGGTACATTAATTTGACTGAAAGTTGAGCATTTGTTGACTCAATGCTCAAGTTGGTTTTTACTTATGTTTGTAACCTTGAGCAATTGATTCCCTCATAGTTCAACTCCAAAATCTGGTAACAACTAAAACTGGTGAGGTAGCACTTTTGCATAGGGAACAATTAAACTCCTCAAAGAACTTTCTTTATATGGAGTAATCCAGACTGCTGATCGAGATTTACAAAATCTAAGATAACTAGAACGAGAAAGTCATGTGTTTTAGAGGCCATCAACCTGTGCAAATATAGACAATTTTGATGGGTTGATGCAATTTTTTGATAAGATTTGTCATTTAGGAGAACTTAGACGGACAGAATTTTGGTAGATATACGTTTTTAATATGTGTAGATTATAATGGATGGGTGGATCCTAAATTTTGAATGTGTCATTTAATATCATTCTTATTCTCCCAATTGGTTTGCATCCTTAGTAATCTTTGTATTTTACTTTAAGTGCTTGCGCTTAAAATTGTAGTTACAGGCATTGGATTGTCATTTGACTCATCTAAACAGATTGATATTCCAAGTTATCATGTGAACCAATGCTAGTTCTGATGGGCATAATTGGAACACTCTGCATGTTAAATGACACAACTTCCAAAGAGATCAGATACACTAAGGTATCAACAACAATAAAATTAAACACCTTGCAAGTTCGAACTCGAAGTGAAATTAACTGTCTAACCATGCCAGCTAAGTTAGAGATAGTGATTGTATGGACTTAGAAAATTTAATGATGATGATTCTTATATAGAATAAATTAGCAAAATTTCAATTCCAAAAATATAACGTTTAAAATACTTAAATGAACAAATTTATTGTGAATCCTTCTCTTTCCCTGATAGATCGATGTTTCTGTTCTGAATATTGACAGAGTGCTTTTTTGAGTGCATCTAATGCATGAAGAACTCTGGTGCTTAGTTCACCAGCTCATGTAAACTTCTGAATACTCCCTTTGTTTATTATAAGCCTATGAAATATGAGTTATTAAAGTGCATGTGCATGGGTTAATGAAAGTTGATTCTGCCAGTGCTAAAACAATTTGCTCCTAGATTCAAATTATTATGCTTCACCATATTGGCATGGCTAATACTTATAGAAGCATTTTGGTCTCTTAATCAATAAATTATTAAATGAAGTAGCTATTATGACATTAAAAAAGGTTGATGCTGAAAGTACCAAATTGCTCTTATGTGTATAACCTGTGCCTATTCAAGACACTGAGAATTCTCCTCCATTTTCTTCTACTTGATAATTTTTTGAATTCTTTCACTGGGCCATTTTGACTTACATCCATCCCTCCATACATACATAAATTCATATATTTTATATGTGTATCTATGTACATATGTATGATGTTAATTGAAAAGGAAAGTATTAGTTTCAGCTATGATGCTTTCTTGGCAAGTGTTGCGACTGAAACATCAATATTTTGTGTCTATTTCTTTTATTATTATCCAAATTCCTCTTCATTAAATGTGGGAAATCATGCTCCGCAGTTTGTAATTGTAAGCATCAATGCTACAATTCATACTATCCTTGTAGGCAATTGTCAACTTCTTTAGTAATCTTATACATTCATAGCGACATACGTTATAAGTTGTTTATCACCATTTTCCTTTTTCTGTTTTTAAGATGATTGAAAATAACATGAGATTGAATTGAAAATGAGGCTATACGATTTCTCTTTTTTCTGATTTGTTTGTTTTATGAGGGCTTATTTGCAAGGGATGCAAGGGATTGCCTGTAGGAGAGGCATACAAAAGGTTCTGATGCTTTTTTATTCACGCAAGTTGATTTAAAGTTTTTTATTTTGTTGTTATATTTTATTTTGTTCAGCTGAGTGGAGATGTTGCAATATGAAAGAATTTGCACGTTCCTTGCAGGGTTTTCAAGGCTTTCCACTCACATGCAAAGGGAGTGTTGTTGGTTTAGGATTCCTATTTTTCTCCCTTCTTATTGCAATAATTGAGGGGTTTTTGAAAATACAAATAGAGATATCATTTTTTGTTTAATATATTGATCTTTCCCCTTTTTCATTTGTTTGAGATAGTCCTATAATAGAAGGGAATATTGTGTGAGTCTTGACACATACATATCATGCCCGTGCTAGCAACACGTAAATCCTTGCTTGTATTTACAATTCGCTTCATGATGATCTTAGTCCTTGTGATCTATAATCTACCTCTGATGTTTGCTTTTCTTTCTATTTGCAGACCTTAGCTTCATATTTTTAAAGTTTGCCGGTATTTCATTAGCTTTTGTAATGCAGGAGACAATGCAAATTTTGTTTTTGTTTTGTATAATGCATTATTGATCTGTGTCACTTGTTGATTTGTTCGTTTGGATAGAAATGTGAAGAAAAAAAATTGCATGTGAGCCTATTAGACTAGTTCTTAAATAGGATCTAGTTGAGGATTTTTTTATTCTAAGCTGATTATTTCTCCTGTTGTGTAGGTTGGTGTGACTGGATATTGCATGGGGGGTGCTTTGTCCATTGCAAGTGCAGTTCTGGTCCCTGAAGTAGATGCTGTTGTTGCCTTCTATGGGTTCCTTCGTCAGAACTTGCTGATCCATCTCAGGCAAAGGCTCCTGTGCAAGCTCACTTTGGGGAGCTTGATAACTTTGTTGGATTCTCTGACATCGGTGTATGGCCTTCACCCACTAAAGTTTTGCATATGTTAGTTTTGAGTTTCAAATATGTGCTTTGTTTATCTGATGAACAACTATATTTCTTTTGACTGAGTCATTGGAAGAAATTTTATATGCATTCTACTAAAGTTTCATCTGATCAACTTCATTTAATTTTCTTGTAGCACCAGCAAATATGAACATGATTCTGGCAATGGAAGATACTCTTATGAATAAGCTTAATGATGTTTAGGAGATTGTAGAGGATACAATTTAATCAGCATTAATACCTTTTTATGATACTGCATAATGACTATTCCCATATGGTCAAAATTTGGTCACCTTGAGTTTTTTGTATCTACCATGTTGATAAAAACTAAAGGAGTTTAAAGGATAGTGGTGCGGTAAGAGATTTCAGATACTGATTCTCCCAGTGGAAATGGAGATAGCATAAGACATACTCAAAACACTACTGACATTTATGCACTATATTTTATATTCTAAACAATTTATCACTGAATGAAGAATATTTTGAATACAGCAAGCATCGTATCACTGTTTGAAAGTAGGGATATTTGTCATTCTCTAAGGCTGATGATAGATTTTTGTATAATTTAATGTCAATTTACATCCATGCAGGAAACTTAAATGTGATAAAACAAGAACGAGTATTCTTGAGCCGTAAGACTTCAACCTTGGATTTGCCATGTCTTCTGTTCTTCCGGCCCCATGTTGTCCGCCCTATATGATATTCAGCAAGTTTTTGGTGTGCATTCACTAAAACACAATTTAAGATCGTTATGGCAGCATCTTTTGGTTGCATTGTTTTGTTAAGTCTCATTATAGTTGAAAATCCAGTGCTAAAATAGTATCAATCAGTTTTTAGTTTTAACGTGCATTTTGGACATTATAAAGTCATCAGCAACCATAGTATAAATTAGATGGTAGCATCAATTGTTAATTGTGGTACGACTTATCTTTCACCTTGCTAGAAGAAAAATAACTTGGGATATAAATTTTGTATCATTGGAATAAGTATTATCTTTGATGTTCTGAAGCATTGTTCTGGCATACCTGGACCTTTCCCTCTTTGTGGTTTGTACATGACTCTAATCCTTATTCATACTTGCAATATCAGTTATAATGCCATCATAGGATCCTAGTTTATATGTTATAAGCTTAGGCTTATGACTTGTTTGTCATGCTTATGGCATCAACCATCCACAACTTTGCCAGATTTATTGTTGGCTGGTTTTATAAATACTAGAGAATTGTTTGTCTTGTTAACGCGTGAGAGTCTATCTGAATTCTTGACATAGGTTAATCCAAGATTTAACTTTTCAGGTTGCAAAATCCTTGGAGGGAAAGCTGAAGTCCTCTGGAGTTCCATATGAGGTTCATATCTATCCTGGCTGTTCTCATGCCTTCATGAACAGATCACCTGATGGCCTCAAGAGAAGGAAGGAAATGGGAATGGACGATGTGAACCCTGCAGCTGTCGATTTGGCTTGGTCTCGCTTCCGCTCTTGGATGGGTGCTTACTTGCTGTCTGCTTGAGTCCTCTCCTTCTAGGACTTGCTTGAACTGTGAGTTGATGGTGTTCGTGGTATCCCTGTGGCTGCTTTGTTCGCTCTGTGAGCTTTGTTCATGTATATGGTATCTGTCTGAAGTATGGCAGTTGTAATATGTGAATGCCCATATAATAAAGTACTACGGATGAATAATTAATATGCATCTTTTGGATTGTGGTGTTGCATTGAAATTGATTATTATGGTGGTTTTCCTTTCGTGTGAGATGGCATTTTCACCTGCTCAATGTTGGAAGCCTTTATGTTATTCATAGAGAGCAATTTATGAGATGGTATGTTCCTATTTTTCCATGGTGCCATGGTTTATTGTTCTTAAGACTTTAAATTTTGTAGGATAAGGGTATCTTGATTTTTTTCGTAGAATAAGTGGTCTTGTCATCCTGCCATGTCTCAGCCGCCATCCTCGTCTTTTCTTTCTTCGTTCTTTTCCTTCTCTCTCTTCTATTTTTGGTTTCTCTCCTTTTTTTAATCTTTTGCTTCTTTATTTCCTTTCTTTTTCTTCTTCTTTATTTCATTATGGGAAATGGACATGGTTGATGACATTTTAATCGGATTGGGAATGAAAACTCCTGTACCGTTCGTGGAGGGTGCGCTAATATTTGGTTGAGTTGGTATATCGGAATGTCTATTAAAGAACTTCATTTTAAGAAACGGAGGGAGGGTGACAATAGTTTCTGATGGCGCCAAGACATCTTCCTCGAACGTCGGGGATGACGGACGTCTCTCCTCGAAGTCCTGCAAGAAAAGTCCCCGGGACCGGTGGCGCCGGTGGGGACCCTCCGACGATCAAGTCAGTTGCTTGGGCTCAGACAAAGAACCGCTCCAGCGAAGAGGAGCTGAGGCGGTTAGGGTTTTTGCTGGGAGGAAGAAAGCTCAGAAAAATCCAGAGTTCAGATCCCACTTACAGCCTGAGCATGTGCCTTTTATACCTGTCTGAATATCCCAACTTGCGGCTTTGGAAGATCTCCATCGTACCGTTGATACGTGTGATTACACGTGTCCATTAGCTGTGTAGGCGTTCAGTGTACGCCGCCGGTTGATATGACTAGGCACCATTGCTAGAGGTAGCGAGCCGTACGCCGTAGCGAGGCATGGTGAAGCACAGGGACATGCAATGCGCCAAACACCGTTATGAGGCATGGCCCTCCGTAACGGGGCACAATCACGGGAGTATCCGAATGGTACGCCGTGGCAGGGCATGGTCATGCACAGGGGCATGCAACGCGCCAAACATCGTTATGAGGCATGGCCCTCCGTAATGGGGCACAATCACGGAAGTACCGAGTGGTACGCCATGGCAGGGCATGGTCATGCGCTGAAAATCATGTGTGAGCACCGTGCAACCTGATAGTTGTTGTTTTCCTTGGCAGTCGAGTCGCATGCTAATCGCCGATGACCCCCCCCCCGACCCCGAGGGGGTACCGGGGTGGGGGAATGACAGTGCACCCCGAGACCGATGGGGCCTCGGGGTTAAGAAATGATGACCCCACCCCGACCCCGAGGGGGTACCGGGGGTAGGGGAATGACAGTGCACCCCGAGACCGGTGGGGGCCTCGGGGTTAAGAAATGATGACCCCACCCCGACCCCGAGGGGGTACCGGGGGTAGGGGAATGATAGTGCACCCCGAGACCGGTGGGGGCCTCGGGGTTAAGAAATGATGACCCCACCCCCGACCCCGAGGGGTACCGGGGTAGGGAATGACAGTGCACCCCGAGACCGGTGGGGGCCTCGGGGTTAAGAAATGATGACCCTACCCCCGACCCCGAGGGGGTACCGGGGGTAGGGGAATGACAGTGCACCCCGAGACCGATGGGGGCCTCGGGGTTAAGAAATGATGACCCCACCCCCGACCCCGAGGGGGTACCGGGGGTAGGGGAATGACAGTGCACCCCGTGCACCCCGACCCCGACCGGGGGTAGGGGAATGACAGTGCACCCCGAGACCGGTGGGGGCCTCGGGGTTAAGAAATGATGACCCTACCCCCCCCCGACCCCGAGGGGGTACCGGGGGTAGGGGAATGACATTGCACCCCGAGACCGGTGGGGGCCTCGGGGTTAAGAAATGATGACCCCACCCCCGACCCCGAGGGGGTACCGGGGTAGGGGAATGACAGTGCACCCCAAGACCGGTGGGGGCCTCGGGGTTAAGAAATGATGACCCCACCCCCGACCCCGAGGGGGTACCGGGATAGGGGAATGACAGTGCACCCCGAGACCGGTGGGGGCCTCGGGGTTAAGAAATGATGACCCCACCCCCGACCTCGAGGGGGTACCGGGGGTAGGGGAATGACAGTGCACCCCGAGACCGGTGGGGGCCTCGGGGTTAAGAAATGATGACCCCACCCCCGACCCCGAGGGGGCACCGGGGGTAGGGGAATGACAGTGCACCCCGAGACCGATGGGGGCCTCGGGGTTAAGAAATGATGACCCCACCCCCGACCCCGAGGGGGTACCGGGGGTAGGGGAATGACAGTGCACCCCGAGACTGGTGGGGGCCTCGGGTTAAGAAATGATGACCCCATCCCCGACCCCGAGGGGGTACCGGGGGTAGGGGAATGACAGTGCACCCCGAGACTGGTGGGGGCATCGGGGTTAAGAAATGATGAGCCCACCCCCGACCCCGAGGGGTACCGGGGGTAGGGGAATGACAGTGCACCTCGAGACCAGTGGGGGCCTCGGGGTTAAGAAATGATGACCCCACCCCCGACCCCGAGGGGGTACCGGGGGTAGGGGAATGACAGTGCACCCTGAGACCGATGGGGGCCTCGGGGTTAAGAAATGATGACCCCACCCCCGACCCCGAGGGGGTACCGGGGGTAGGGGAATGACAGTGCACCCCGAGACCGGTGGGGGCCTCGGGGTTAAGAAATGATGACCCCACCCCCGACCCCGAGGGGGTACCGGAGGTAGGGGAATGACAGTGCACCCCGAGACCGGTGGGGGCCTCGGGGTTAAGAAATGATGACCCCACCCCCCGACCCCGGAGGGGTACCGAGGGTGGGGAATGACAGTAGCTGCCGTTACCTTTTCTGACGGTGCTGGGATCAGTCATATCAATTTCATCTTATGCTGCAACATCTCATGCTGCAATAGGAAATGAACGGTAGTTTTCTTCTCACCAGACCAGGGGATTGACGACGAGAGGGCACCGCGTTCCAAGGTCTCGAGCGAGTCCATGAGGCAATCTGAGCATCGTGGTTTAGATAGGTTGGTTTCGGATGTGAGACTCGTCCGCATAAGTGAACCAATAAATGGTCCAATGACAAATTACATGCATGAGCGCATGGTGCATTACGTTACTGTTGGCCCAGATGGCAACCCAAGAGGAGGGGGGGTGAATTGGGTTCTTAAAAATTTAAGACTTTTAGAAATGTTTTAAACAAATTAACTCAAGATGTGCAAGTGAGAGAAATTAACTTATAAGCAATGCACAAACAGAAATATAAGAGAGATAGAGTGAGAGACAAATGAGCACGGCAAACACAAGAAGATTTTATAGTGGTTCGGTGCAACCAGCACCTACGTCCACTCCCAAGATTCACTTGGGTCCACACTATAATCTCCCTAGATTACAGCCGAGTTGTTTTACAAGCTCACAACTCAAACTTGTTGTTTTTCCGGGATCACAACGAACCCAGCCGGTTTTACACGGGCTTACCAGCACAAAACCAACTCGTTGTTTTTAACGGGATCACAACGAACCCAACCGTAAGCTATCCCAAGCTTACAACGAGGTACAACTACCTCCACTGATTCAATCCACTGATTGAATCAGTACACAACAAATAAATCAGAGTTTAGATACAAGCAGCTCCTCTAGAGCAGAATAATCAAAATAAAACTTAGGTTTAGAAAAGCCTGATTAAATAAGCTTGAATGCAGGCTTGGCTTCTTTGCTTCTCTTCTCCAACTCCTTTGAAGTGTGGAATCAGGCCTCAGCACAGATTCTCCTAGCTTTGGGGCTTTTGGATGTTGGTTGAAGCTTTTCTTCTTTTTCTTCTAGGTTGGAAGATCTTGATATTGCTTGGTTGCTTTGGGATCTCCTCTTGAACTTTTTGTAATTGTTGCTCTGGAGCACACGAATCTCTCTTTGATTTCACTCCTTTTGAATATCTTTTCTTGACTCAAATGATTTTTCTAAAGAAGCTTTGTTTTTCCCTCTTTTTGAATGATTTTCTTTTCTCTCTTTTCACCACTCTATTGATGTCTTTGATTTGAAAAGAGCTCCTCTATTTATAGATTCTGCAAAAATATATCCGTTAGAAACACAGAAATATAGCCGTTATTTGAAAATCTTACCGTTGGGGCTGATGTGTCATCGTGAAAAATCGCGCCCAGATTTCGCGGAGTCGACTCGAGCATTGTGGGAGTCGGCTCGAAGTCGATTACTAAAAATAGAAACATTTTAAACGTTAGAGGGTCGACTCGCGAAAAACCAAAGTGTCGGCTCCCGAAAGTCGGGGGTCGACTCGAAGAAAATGGGGAGTCGACTCGAGAAGTGCTCAAAAAACATACTTTCTGTTGTTTGAGCGGAGTCGGCTCGCACAGACAGGAGTCGGCTCGCACAGAGTCAGGGGTCGACTCTTGAAATCCAAGGGTCGACTCGAGAAAATCAAAAACTCTGTTACTTACAGGAGTCGACTCTGAAACTCTAGAGTCGGCTCCGGAACGTATCAAAAATCAGAAATTTTTCTGATTGACTTTGAAATTCGTCCCAGAATAATTTTAAATGATATTTTGACTTGAATACAATAAATATGACATTAAGCATGAATTCAAGACATGTTTCAAGAAATCATTGATTGAATATAACATGTAAAAATTCCTTTTTGAAATCTTAAATATAGAGCTTGAAACTTCTTTTTCAAATTGATTCAAAACAGTGAATTTAAACATTGAGAGTCCATTGCTTTCATTTTGAATAAGCTCAAGGTTTTTGATTAATAAACTCATTATTTCCTTTAAATACTCATGGCTTTTGGAAATCATCAAAATCAATAAATTGGGGTAATTAAATAATTACATCTCCCAAATTTCTCAACAATCTCCCCCTTTTTGATGATAACAAAAACATTGAGTATATGCATGTTTGAATTGAAAAATTTTCCGATACCAAAATCAATTTTCATGTTCATTGAGAGGCTCCCCCTAAATGAGATAGCTCCCCCTATGAAACTCAATTTTGTAATTCATTCAAAATTTTCAATTGTTAAGTTCAAGCAAATAATTTTTCCCTTTTCAAATTTAAGCATAATGATAACTTGGTTATCTCTCCCTTTTACTTAAATTAACTCTCCCTCTTTAATATTCAAATTATCTCTCCCCCTTTCAAATTTAAATTTTAAATTTAATTGCATTGAAAGCACATTGAAAGCATATACGATTAAATAAAATCTCTCCCCCTTTTTTGTAATCAACAAAAAGGTTAGGAAGCTCAATATATTAAATCGATTAACTGCTTATATCAATATCATTCTTTATCTTTAACCATTCAAATTATCAATTGAGGATAATCATTCAAGATATTCAAAGATACTTACAATTGAAATGTACATAAGTAATGCATCAAACTTTCTCATTACTTCAAAATGATATTACATGAAAATGTAAACATACTCATTACATTGAAAGTAAACTTGACTTCATTACATCAAAATGAGATTACTCAGTACATTGAAATGAGATTACATTAAAAATATCAAAAGTTTCTTCTTGTAATCCTATTCAAATGATCAACTATCTGCTTCATTCCTTCACATTGTAGTCTAACATAATCTTTAAGCTTATTATCTACAAAAGTACAAGCAGTCAAAATCTTATCCTGAAGCTCGGCGTTGCACTGGGAATAGGTCTCTGAGTCACCGCAGATATCCTTAAGCTCTCCAAAAATATTCTTCAAGTCTTCACTTAAGGAGCTGGTGGATGAACTAAGAGTAGATTCAATCGATGCAACCCGATCACTAAGTGAATACAAAGCTTCTTTCAAATTCATAAACTTTTCATCAAATTCATTTTTCAACCTATTTTCATGCTCACTTATCTCAGATTTGAATAAGGATCTAAGCTGATCTAACTGAACATCAGAAAAGCTAACAGATGATAAAGTAGATGTCTGAGCAGGAGCAGGAGCAGGAGCAGGGCTGGAACAGAATCTGGAACAGAAGAGCTCTGAGGAGGCTCAGGTGAAGAATGTCTCACTGATAGGTCTGGGGGCCTCAGCATCCATAGCTCTGTCCTCTGCAATATTCTTCCTCTCCCATCTCCATTCCTCTTAACAAAACCCATTCGATGAATAGTAGCCAAAGAGTAAAATCAGTATGCCTTAATTCCTTTTCGGCTCACTATCACCAAATGCAATCCCTTGGCTTTGAAATAACTTCGTTAGAACCATGCCATAGGGCAAACTTGACTTCTTCTTCCCACCACAATCAGCAATGTACCAAATGATCATCCGAGGCAGATTAATAGGCTTCCAGAAACTACGGCATCCATAATAAAAATATCTCTCTCAGATACATAGTCGAATCTGCCAGTCTTGGGAACAAAATTCTACTGCAGATGTTGTGAAGTAACCTCAGCTCCAAAGGCAATTGACTTGCAAAAACTTCTTCAAAACCCTCAAAATTTCTGTTCAATAATCTTGTGAGGGCTGGCGATCTATCCTCTGGGGCATAAGTGGATGGTCCAGACAGGGGTAAATTTAACAGTCTAGAAGAATAGTGGCAGTGATATTCAGTCCAATGCCTCTCACTACGCTCACTAAACCATCATCACCTCTAGTCAAATTTTTGTAAAACTCCTTAACTAGTGCAGGATACGTGGGACAATCCAGTGAACACATTTTCTCAAGTCCCATCTCAATCAACTGTCTACCTATTATAAAACCTTCATTCTCAAATAACTCAAAATCAACTTTTCTACCGTTGTAATAACTCTACTGGCAAGTGATCTACCTGAAGAGTGGTAGCTGGAACAGGAGAACTCGGAGAGGGGTAGAGGACGAATCTGGAGACGGCTCGCGAACGGGTCGTCGAACGGTCCGTTTCCTCTTCAATCCGGTGCCACTACTGCTAGCTCCACGAGTTTTAGGTGCCATAGATCTAGATGGAGTGAATAATCGAGGTTTTTGGAGTTTTGGAAGGTTTGAGAAAGCTTTGGAGAGTTTGGAATGATTGAAATGATTGAAATGTCCGTGGGGTCGACTCGTGCCCTAGATAATCAAACTGGGACCACGTCGAGTCGACTCGCGCAAAGCGTGGAGTCGGCTCCCGAGTAGTCACAGAGCACGGACCCGAAATCGAGTCGACTCGCGCAGAGCGGGGGTCGGCTCCCGAGTTTCAACAGAAACAGGGGTCGACTCCGATACTGTCCGAGTCGGCTCCGAGACCATTTCAGAGAAAAAAAAGATAAAGATTCAGAGAATCTGAAATGAGTCCGGAATTTGATCTTTGAGTATGATTAAAAATCATGGATTTTGAGAGATCAAATTGATATGAGTTCTAGATAAAATTTCCTTAAGATTTTGAGAAATTGAAAGAACTCTAGATACATTTCCTTAGGGGTTTCAAAATCTATTCCAAAGGATCACAAATCCCTAATTCTCCTCTAAGATAACAAAATCTTTCTTCGCTTAAAGGTTTTGTAAAAATCAGCTAATTGTTCTTCAGTGTTAACATATTCAAGACAAATTTCTTCATTAGTTACATGTTCTCTTATAAAGTGATATCTAATTTCTATGTGTTTTGTCCTTGAATGTTGAATTGGATTTTTAGTTAAATTGATTGCGCTTGTATTATCACATTTTATGGGTGTCTTATTAAGTGTGATACCATAGTCTTCAAGTTGTCGCTTAATCCATAGGATTTGCACAGCAACTTCCAGCCGCTACATATTCAGCTTCAGTAGTTGATAATGCAACTGAATTTTGCTTTTTGCTAAACCATGAGATTAAGTTACTTCCTAAGAATTGGCATGCACCACTTGTGCTTTTCTATCTAATTTACATCCGGCATAATCAGAATCTGAGTATGCAATTAGGTTTAATGTTGAGTCTCTAGAATACCATAAACCTACATTTTTTGTTCCATTTAGATATCTTAATATTCTTTTAACAGCTATTAAGTGTGATTCTTTAGGTTCTGATTGAAATCTAGCACATAAACATACAGAAAACATAATATCTGGTCTACTTGCGGTTAAATAAAGAAGGGATCCGATATACCTCGATAATACTTTTGATCAACCTTTTTACCTTCTTCATCTTTGTCCAGCTTGCATGAAGGACTCATTGGTGTTCCAAGGGGTTTCATTGATTCCATACCAAACTTCTTTAGGATTTCTCTTGTGTATTTTGTTTGGTTGATGAAGATTCCCTCTTTGCTTTGTTTGATTTGGAGTCCAAGGAAGAAGTTGAGTTCTCCCATCATGCTCATCTCGAATTCTCCCTGCATCAACTTGGCAAATTCTTGACATAGAGAATCGTTAGTAGCACCAAAAATAATGTCATCAACGTATATTTGTACTACAAGTAAATCTTTACTTTTTCTTTTCAAAAATAATGTTTTATCTACATTTCCTCTTGTGAAATCATTTTCAATTAAAAATTTACTTAGCCTATCATACCAAGCTCTAGGTGCTTGTTTCAAACCATATAAAGCTTTGTGCAATTTAAAACGTGATTTGAAAATTCATGATCTTCAAAACCTGGTGGTTGTTCAACATAAACTTCTTCATTTATAAAACCATTTAAAAATGCGCTTTTAACATCCATTTGAAATAAGTTAAAATTCATATGACATGCAAATGCAAGTAAAAGTCTAATGGCTTCTAATCTAGCTACTGGTGCAAAGGTTTCATCAAAATCAATACCTTCCTCTTGATTATATCCTTTTGCAACTAATCTAGCTTTGTTTCTAATTACTATGCCATTTTCATCTAGTTTATTTCTATATATCCATTTTGATCCTATAACTGAATGATTTTTAGGTCTTTCAACTAAAGTCCATACATTATTTCTTGTAAATTGATTTAATTCTTCTTGCATTGCTAACATCCAATTATTATCTTTTTCAGCTTCTTCAATAGTTTTAGGTTCAATTTGTGATACAAATGCAAGATGATTACTAATATTTCTCATAATGATCTAGTTCTTATTCCTTGAGATGGATCACCTATAATCAATTCCTTGGGATGACTATGAGCATATCTCCAGCCTCTTGGAAGATCTATATCATTATGATCAATATTGACATCATCGTCCTTATGTGAATCATCATCTTTAGCTTCTTGCTCATGATCTGAAGATACTTCAATATTAAGTTTTTCAAGATCTTTTTCAATTATGTTTGTATCTTCCTCATCATCAAGCTTTTCAGAACTAGATGCTAAAGACTCATCGAAAACTATATGAATGGATTCTTCAACTACTAAGGTTTTCTTGTTAAATACTCTATAAGCTTTACTAGTTGTTGAATATCCTAAAATTCCTTCATCAGATTTAGCATCAAATTTTCCTAAATTATTTTTACCATTATTATGAATAAAACATTTACATCCAAATGCATGAAAGTATTTTATATTGGGTTTTCTTTCATTCCATAATTCATAAGGTGTTTTCTTTAAGATTGGTCTTATTAGGGCTCGATTTAAGATGTAGCATGCTGTGTTAATAGCTTCCGCCCAAAAGTACTTTGGTAGGTTACTTTCGCATAGCATGGTACGGGCCATGTCTTCTAGAGTCCTATTTTTCCTTTCAACTACACCATTTTGCTGTGGAGTCCTAGGGGCTGAAAAATTATGATTAATACCATTTTCAGTGCAGAAACTTTCAAATAAGTGATTTTCAAATTCAGTTCCATGATCACTTCTTAGAGATACTATGGTAGTGTTTTTCTCATTTGTGACTTTCTTGAAGAATTTCAGGAATATCGAGAAAGTCTCATCTTTGTGAGCTAAAAACAGTACCCAAGTATATCTAGAATAATCATCTACATTCACTAGACCATATTTCTTTCCTCCTAGACTTGTGGTTCTAGTTGGTCCAAAAAGGTCCATGTGAAGTAGCTCTAATGCCTAGAAGTTGAAACAACATTTTTAGATTTGAAAGAACTTCTAGTTTGTTTTCCAAATTGACATGCATCACATATT
The DNA here is from genome assembly GCA_900491605.1 of Calamus simplicifolius. Classification (NCBI taxonomy): domain Eukaryota; kingdom Viridiplantae; phylum Streptophyta; class Magnoliopsida; order Arecales; family Arecaceae; genus Calamus; species Calamus simplicifolius. Next base: position 73,831 of record UESW01004010.1, read on the forward strand.
TTGTTGTTTTCAAAAACTAGTTTAGGTAAGCCTTTAACTAAATCCATTTTAATTAATTTTGAAATAAGGTGTGTGCTTGCATGACCTAATCTACGATGCCACAACCAACTAATTTCATTTATATTAGCATTGTCAGCAATCAAGCAATGATCACTCAAAGATAATTTTTCTAGATCAACCAAGTAAACATTGCCATGTCTATAACCAGTAAATACAATGCTATTATCAATAGAATTAGTTACAGTGCATATTGAAGATTTAAATGAAACATTAAAGTTTTTATCACATAATTGGCTTATACTAATTAGATTATGCTTCAAACCATCAACATAAAGTACATTATCAATAAATGTAGATGGAGTTATACGAACTTTACCAAGGCCCATAATTTGACCTTTACCATTATCGCCAAACGTAACAACTCCACCTTTCTTTTCTTCCAGGGTGATGAATTCATCTTTGTCACCCGTCATATGTCTTGAGCAGCCACTATCAAGGTACCACTTTTCTTTGATCTTTTGGCTACAAGACATTCCTGCAACATAATTTAAACTTTATGTTTAGGTACCCAAGCTTTCTTGGGTCCTTCATGGTTAGTAGCAATAAAAATTATTCCTTTCGGAACCCAAATTTTTTTCCTTTAGTGTTTAATTTTTCATTATTACTTATTGTTTTGCACTCAAAAGATTTATGTCCTTTTTGATTACATTTAAAACAAGTAATATTACTTTGGTTAGCTTTTACAAAAATATTTTTCAATGATTTTTGTTTTCTAAATATGTTATACCCTAAACCTGCTTTGTCAAAAACTGCTTTTTGACTATCTAAAATCATATTTAGTTTGGTTGAGCTTAGAGTAAATTTCTCAACAATGTCTTTATACTTTTTAACATCTTTCTTTAGAAAATTATTTTCATTAGAGATTGATTCTTTCTCTTTAATTAGATTTTATTCTCAGATTTAATCAAATCAATCTTATGAGCAAAATCATTCTTTTCATTAAAAAGTGTTTCCTTTTTATCTTTTAAATCTTTAACTACAAGATTTAACTCATTTTTCTCATTAATTAAATTTAAGTTTTCAGTTTTCAAAGATTTGTGTTTCTTTTTCAAAGCCTTGAAATCAATCATCAATTCATTAAATGCTTCAAACATTTCATCAAAAGTAAATTCATCATCGGGGGTTTCGGTACTTACCTCTTCGTTGTCGTCCGCCATGAAGCAAACATTTGCAACTTCTTTTTATTCTTCTTCTTCGGAAGAAGACTCTTCACTGTCAGTCCAAGTTGCCATGTAGGCCTTTTTCTTTTTCTTATAGGCCTTCTTAAGTAAAGGACAGTCATATCTAAAATGCCCTGGCTTTTTACATTCATAATATACTAAGGGCTCTTTTTCTTTGTCCTTTTCTTTTTTCTTATCCTTTTCTTTTTCTCCTTCCATTTTTGATACAAATCTCTTCTTGTGGAAGAGCCTCCTTCTTTGCATAAACTTCTTGAATTTCCTTGCAAGGAGGGCTGTCTCATCATCATCATCCTCTTTATCATCGCTGCTGCTATCTTCAACTTTTGCAGCCTTGAGGGCGATGGTCTTCTTCTTTCTTGACTCATCCTCATTGACATGTTGTTTAACTTGAAGCTCATGAGTCATTAGCGAACCAAGAAGCTCTTCCAATGGTAGGATGTTCAGATCTTTGGCTTCTTGTATGGCTGTCACCTTGGCTTCCCAAGTCCTTGGAAGTGACCTAAGAATTTTGCGAACAAGCTCAGAGTTAGTATATACTTTTCCAAGACTTTTCAAACCATTCACAATATCGGTGAATCTAGTGAACATGCATGTGATGGTTTCATTTTGTTCCATGGTAAATAATTCATATTTATGAACCAAAATATTTATCTTTGATTCTTTTACTTGGTTTGTTCCTTCATGTGTTATTTCCAACCTATCCCAAATTTCTTTTGCGGAATTACATGTTGAGATTCGGTTGAATTCATTAGAGTCTAAGAAACAATACAAAATGTTAATGGCTTTAGTATTTAATTGTGCCATTCTCCTATCATTATCATTCCAATCCCTTTCGGGCTTAGGAACAATAGTGCCATCTACTACGTGTGTGGGTGTGCTAGGTCCATTTATGATTACTCCCCACAATTCATAGTCAGAAGCTTGAATGAATATTCTCATTCTAGCTTTCCAATATGAATAGTTGGTTCCATTGAATAAAGGAGGTCTATTCGTAGAATGACTTCAGCAAAACATGAACCACTTTGTGTTGCCATAAGGATCTTTAGCCCTTGATCGTGAGATCAAATTCTAAATGAGCACTCGCTCTGATACCAATTGTTGGCCCAGATGGCAACCCAAGAGGGGGGGGGTGAATTGGGTTCTTAAAAATTTAAGACTTTTAGAAATGTTTTAAACAAATTAACTCAAGATGTGCAAGTGAGAGAAATTAACTTATAAGCAATGCACAAACAGAAATATAAGAGAGATAGAGTGAGAGACAAATGAGCATGGCAAACACAAGAAGATTTTATAGTGGTTCGGTGCAACCAGCACCTACGTCCACTCCCAAGATTCACTTGGGTCCACACTATAATCTCCCTAGATTACAGCCGAGTTGTTTTACAAGCTCACAACTCAAACTTGTTGTTTTTCCGGGATCACAACGAACCCAGCCGGTTTTACACTGGCTTACCAGCACAAAACCCAACTCGTTATTTTTAACGGGATCACAACGAACCCAACCGTAAGCTATCCCAAGCTTACAACGAGGTACAACTACCTCCACTGATTCAATCCACTGATTGAATCAGTACACAAAAAATAAATCAGAGTTTAGATACAAGCAGCTCCTCTAGAGCAGAATAATCAAAATAAAAACTTGGGTTTAGAAAAGCCTGATTAAATAAGCTTGAATGCAGGCTTGACTTCTTTGCTTCTCTTCTCCAACTCCTTTGAAGTGTGGAATCAGGCCTCAGCACAAATTCTCCTAGCTTTGGGGCTTTTGGATGTTGGTTGAAGCTTTTCTTCTTTTTCTTCTAGGTTGGAAGATCTTGATATTGCACTTGGTTGCTTTGGGATCTCCTCTTGAACTTTTTGTTGATTGTTGCTCTGGAGCACACGAATCTCTCTCTTTGATTTCACTCCCTTTGAATCTCTTTTCTTGACTCAAATGATTTTTTCAAAGAAGCTCTGTTTTTCCCTCTTTTTGAATGATTTTCTTTTCTCTCTTTTCACCACTCTATTGATGTCTTTGATTTGAAAAGAGCTCCTCTATTTATAGATTCTGCAAAAATATATCCGTTAGAAACACAGAAATATAGCCGTTATTTGAAAATCTTACCGTTGGGACTGATGTGTCATCGTGAAAAATCGCGCCCAGATTTCGCGGAGTCGACTCGAGCATTGTGGGAGTCGGCTCGAAGTCGATTACTAAAAATAGAAACATTTTAAACGTTAGAGGGTCGACTCGCGAAAAACCAAAGTGTCGGCTCCCGAAAGTCGGGGGTCGACTCGAAGAAAATGGGGAGTCGATTCGAGAAGCGCTCAAAAAACATACTTTCTGTTGTTTGAGCGGAGTCGGCTCGCACAGACAGGAGTCGGCTCGCACAGAATCAGGGGTCGACTCTTGAAATCCAAGGGTCGACTCGAGAAAATCAAAAAACTCTGTTACTTACAGGAGTCAACTCTGAAACTCTAGAATCGGCTCCGGAACGTATCAAAAATCAGAACTTTTCTGATTGACTTTGAAATTCATCCCAGAATAATTTTAAATGATATTTTGACTTGAATATAATAAATATGACATTAAGCATGAATTCAAGACATATTTCAAGAAATCATTGATTGACATATAATATGTAAAAATTCCTTTTTGAAATCTTAAATATAAAGCTTGAAACTTCTTTTTCAAATTGATTCATAACACAGTGAATTTAAACATTGAGAGTTCATTGCTTTCCTTTTGAATAAGCTCAAGGTTTTTGATTAATAAACTCATTATTTCCTTTAGAATACTCATGACTTTTGAAAATCATCAAAATCAATAAAGTTGGGGTAATTAAATAATTACTATCTTCCAAATTTCTCAATAGTTACGTATCAATGAAAAATAGGAAAATTCTAGCATATGGCTAATCCCTCATATTAACAATATCAATCTCTCCAAGGGGGTACAGAGCAGAAGCTCAACTCTGCTATCTTAATTTTCTCATCATCACAAAATACATTGATGCATCCGTCCTTTCAACTAATCACACTGGAGCACGGCGTGCCTAACAAATTACAGGAGGTGACTGATAATCCCAACATCGTTACTTATACCGTTTAGTAACGGTTAACAAGAGAGGAGCACTAGGCTTAAATTCGGAAAATAGACAACCTTATGTTCATTTGAAAGTAGCTGGAACTGTCGTCAAGCAACAAAATGCTGACCATTTACATCGGCACACTCATCATTAACTCCTCAAACCAACCATCTAGATACTCTAGGAAGAGACTTGCACTTCAATCATCATCTTCAAGAACACTCCGACGCCTCTGAATCTGATAAGGCAAAGCAAAAGTGAAACATTATGTCCCAGACTTTATAGTATAGTTATTTCATTCGGACAGGGGCAATAAAGACAGTTATCGTATGTGGTATTGAGTACTACGATTATGATTCCTTTAGGAATATCAAATAGCTCAATTTTTATTATGTCTATTAGTCAAAGCAGAGAAATCAAGCTTAGCTACTTACTGTAACTTTAGTCTGTTTGCTTGTTTGGCTGTTTATCTGCTCAAGCAGTGAGATAAGCCTCTCTTCAGATACCTGCAAACCCAATATGACAAGATATTTAAATGTTAATGTTCTATAAATGAAAACACCAAAAATTTAAAGCAGACCTCAGCTTTCCTCTGACACACAGCAGATATTGCATTACCTTTTCAGATATCTGTCCCACTTGAGCAGCTCTAAGAAGCACATCTTCTACTCCTCTCGCCTTGTCAGGTTTCACCAAGGCAATACGAGCTACTGTTGATACATAGAATAGCAGAACTTAATCATCAAAGCTTAGTGGAACTACGAGAAAAAACAAAACTCTCTCTCTCTCTCTCTCTCTCTCTGCACTGGAAGCATCATGGGTATGCCATTGTCCAACATCAAACTCTCCCAGAACAAATGTTGAGAAGAGGGATGTACCATATTGTGCCACACAATATTGTGATAACACAAAAATGAACATAAAACAGGCTTAAAAGTGAAATATTAAAAGTATATGTGGTGCTATCTGGCATGTTTCATGGCATGTTTCATAAACATCGCAAAAGAAGTTATCTGCTTGCCTTTCTGCATGCTCATACGATGCATTTATTCAGCAACCTAGATTATGGAAATCTTATCCTCTCTCTGCCCCTTATTTCCTGATGAATGGGGATAATCAAGAAAGAGAAACACAATTCTCACCTGCATTTCCATTGCAAGAAATAGAATTCAAAAACCTTTCCTGAATTTTTCCTTCCTATATTAATTTAAGGCTCTAATTTTTTTCTCCCTCCTCTTTAAATTGCAATTCTATTTTAGTTAACTAATATCGTAGCAAAGAATACTTGGTCACTTTTTGAGGCACTCGACCCACATCTTTTAATAGAACACAGGCCCCATCCATGTGATCTTACCATTTGAAAAAAGCTTTCAAAGTGAGCATCTCCATATTATAATAACGAGAGATGAACACTACATTGAGTTTTGACACTAAAGACGAACATACCCTTTGGGTTTCCATTGAAGTTTGACACTAAAGACAAACACCCCTATTTGGTGTCCAGCATAGGTATATATCAGAAAGATATATTGTTGATCTCCAAGGTGTGTCTTTCCTGAAAAACAATACTGTTTTCAAGATTCTATACCTTAAGAAAATCATATTAACTTTGACTTGTACTACTGCCCTGACCAAAAATACAGATAGTCTAACACGGTTGTGGATAAAAATCTAGCATAAGCATATCATAGAGAGACGCCATAGCGCACTTCTGTGTAGTAGATAACTGTAATGAACATATAAGCGTGAATGTATCATGCCCTCACACAGTACTGACTCTATGCAAATGCTTGGCATACTGCTGAACCAGTGCATACCAAACACTGGGTCAATGTGCATTAGGGCCAATGCCAAGCCAATATGAAATATCCCAGTTCTTGAGTTTTCTCAATTCTGTGAGAATGAATTTTCATGTACCCACTTAAAGGTACCAAACCAAATGTACACCCTTACGAAAAATCTCACAACATGGCTCAAATAATTTGTGATAGCAGGACAACATATTATTGCAGGTTATAGTTTACAGTAACGTTAGCAGTCCTAGTCCTAACATACGAGCTTCAGTTCAAGATCTTACGCCTTTCTCTTGCTTGAGCAGACAATATCTGACTAAGCATTAACTGTCTATGTTCTTCTGCTTCCCTGAATCAGAAATCAATGACAGTTAATTCTATATATTTAACTCAGTCTGTTATTTAGAGAAAACCTACCTTTTGGCATCTTCTTGTGCTTTCTGCTGCTCTGCATTTTGCTGACTACCCTGATACAAAAGAACCCACAAAAGACAGTATATTAGAGAATCGAGGAAGTAATTTTTAAAGTATTCATTTATAATGTAATGGGCTGACTTACCATGCCATGTTGTGCCATCAATTCTTGCATCCTTCTTTGCCTAATAGCTGCTAGCTCCGGATCATCCTATTAAAATATAATAAATCAATTTTTCACTTCAAAACCCTATGCATAACAGACACCTTAATTGCCAGTTCAACTTAGGTCTCAATTAGTTTGCATAAAACTATGTATTATTATTAATCTTTGAAGGAACATGGTGCACATAAAAATTTAAAGGTACGTTCTTAAAGGATTAAAGAAGGAAACAAATCAAAAGATCAGAGAGATGCAGATCTGGTCTCAGGCATACCTCTCTCCATCCAATCAACTTTTCTCTTCCTCTTTACTGGAAGCATAGACCCAGCAAAATTCTTCATATTTTTCAAGTTATTTGAATAATGTCTCATTTGTAGGAATACTCAAGTATATAGAGAGTGTCAAATAAAGAAACTGATGCATGTTACATCCCAAAATGGCTCTGTTCCCCAAATTGGGCCTCTATTTCTCAGTAAGAAAGTGGATAAGTAGGACTATCTACTGATTGTTCAGAACTCTATAAAATAATTAACTTACCTCCAGAAAATCACCTAGCCTTTTCTAGTGTTCATATTGAGGTTGCCTCATTCATGAAAGTCCAGGCTGAGGGGTGGATTGATCTAAGTACTGATTCGAATGACAAACAATTGGATGCCATTCTCATGCAATAACTGCAGAATGGCGGATTGCAAGACCAGGTTCTACTGCAAAGCTCAAACTGAATGAAGATGTTTATAGTAAAACATCAATTTGGACTACATGCTCAAGTGGAGGTTGTTGCAGATGGATGCTGCACTGGCAAAACTGCCGACATAAGAAGGTTTACAAACTTGCTTGCATCTTGATATGGTGTATGATCATGGTTGACAAGATCTTTCAATCCATGACCCGAATCAAAATGACCCTAAAAAAAACTGAATCTCATACGTAGGCAAGGATCGATTGGGATCAAAAGATCAAGATCCATGTTATGGATCATCAAATCCCTTGGGCCATTAAGATCCAACTTGATCGAATTATTTACACATTAAACATTGAAATTTGTTCTCTATAATTTGTTTTAGAATATAGATTTTAGAATTGCATATTTTATCACTAATAAGCCTCAAACAAATAAAATTAGAAAGCTCCATGGTTTTCAACTTCTAATGTAAATAAAATAACTTTAAAGTCCAAAACGTTAAAAGCAAAAGACTTATCTTCATGGTTTTACAACCATTTGATAAATTTCATTGTTTTTCAAAATTTCACACTATAGTTTTAAGCTAGCCATCAAATTTCATTGTTTCTTAAATACACATAAAAAAATGATAATTGAGTTTGTGTATTTGGAATGATAGTATACAAAATATCTTGAATAAGCAGACATGATGACTGTTTCATTAGGGATGCTATATATAGGCTTATGAAGGTGGAATCTAGACTTATATGTATAGTTTTATATTCTTCATCCATTTATTTTAGCAATTGACTCAATTTTTCGAGTTCCCCATTTCTTTTATATTTATGAAGATTTTGAACAAAACCTCAAAGAGTCCTGCAATCTGAAATTTTAACATGGTACACAATACCTACCATCAATGTTTCAAAACCTGTCTGGCCCAGTTAAAACGATCTGTGCTTGTCCAAAACTGATTTAACAACATTTGAACCAATATTTCAAAGAAAACCAAATCACCGCACCTTTCATTCAAGGACCACCATCAACGCTTGCAAATAATAAATTGACATAAAACTGGTGTCTTCCAAGTTTAGCCTGATTTCAAAGGATCAAAATTGTTTGGTTCCTTCTGATTTTGTAAGTTTAATATCCACAAGCAATCGCCCTAACCCAAAGCCATAACTTCAATTATTTGTAGTATGTGAATCCTTCTTTACCATGTATCATTTATCAATGGAAGCAATACTTTAACACCCCAAATCCAATCACACAATTATCATCCATGTTCATCCAAAACATGTAAGGAGATATGTAAGGTCTTTTTTTTATCTTTCTTAATTCTCGGTACAAGGACAACTCTCGTTAAAACCACTTTAGGCCTATAATACATATGCCTACATCATATCCATAAATTTTGCACCATTTACTATGTCCAGCTCCAAAGTTTCTTTTAATGAACTCATGTTCAAGCATATTTATCTTTTTTGCAAAGCCACCTTAGCATTCTTATGTTCAAAACATAGAGGCCATATTTTTGGGTCCTTTGCTCTGACTAATACAAAATTGAATACCTTAAGATTGTCAGATTCATTTTTTCTATCAAGTGGCAATCACATAATATCCAAAAGCAACTCTCCATTTCATTAACCTCATTGAATTTCCATAAGATTTCTTCTCATATTTCTCTATCATTCTATCAATTGAAGACAAGATAACACAGAGATAATACATGAGTATCCTCCCTTGGATATCTACATTGATCAATTTACTAATGATACTTTAAAATTTCCTAAGCATCCTCCTATACATTATAGTCTGAAATTGATGCTTCCACATTCTTGCGCCTGAATGCTCCCAAAATCCATTCCTAATTTAGTTTTACTTGGATGTAATCATCCTTTCACTCTATATATAAATAACTCAGAAAACAAGCTTAGGGGAAGCAATAGAAGTATTTCAAGACATTGGCATTGATCCACCATTTCTTACATTCATTTTTAAATATAAGCATTTCATGAAATTTAATGAACCATTTTGCTTTGGCAAATGCATAGACAAAATTATCTTTATGCTTCCTACCTTTTCTTGCCTAGTTAAACTTTTCTTAAGATAAAGATGAGAAAAACATGGGACAATGTAATTCATTGTTTCCTTCATTATACATACACCTAATGTTCAACAATTATTTGATAAACTGATTGGAAGCCTAACTGAAAATACTGTAATTTCTATTCTCATAAGTGGTTACTTTATTTTTTTTTAAAAAATCTCACAGTATACAATTCAAAATGAAAATTTCAGACAGAGACAACATAAGCACATTTTCTTGCTCCACTCATTGTCATACATGATCTACCAAAGGTTTGCATGAGGTATTAGTTAAGAGCAAGCTAATTACACTTAGTGTCACCTTAAAAGAAAATATAGAGTAAACATTAGATACACAGATATACCTAAAAAGATATGAAGAAACAATCCCACACAATAAAAAGGGAAGAAAATTATAAAAGCATTGACTAAGACAATTTCAATCAATTCAGTGACATAATCAAAAGCGGTTAACTGCCAAAATTGATAACTAGGCAAAATCCTAAACTAGGGCTAATTGAAACCAATTCGTTTCAGTGACAAATACTAGTGATTCCTATAGAGGAGGTGCTATGGTTAGCAATGATAATATGCATAATAACCCTTTTTCACATCATATATGTTTCGATGTTCAACAGAACAGATTCATTGTGTTTCTCCTATCTCAAAAAAATTATTTGAATAGATATGGAAAGGAAAAGTGTATTTATCTGTCACCTTCCAAACCCGAACACATACAGAGGAAAGAAGAAAAAGGAACACTCGCTGCATACAAGGAAATGAACAATATCCAACAACATAATGCTGAGCTATATTAGAAGATGGTATTTGAGAGAAAGATGACCGAAAATTCATTTCATCGCATATGTTTCATATATTACCACAAGTCTTTCCTCGATCAAACATCAATCAGGTAGAAAGAACGTTCTTTTAACTACTCACATTTCCTACCAACAAGTTTCAACAGTTCCATCAACCCTACTTTTGTTCTATTCCAGAGATGTTCAGCTCGATCGATCCGAAAGAGAGAAACTCCATACGATCACTTGCACCCGAACTCCATACGAGAAGACCGAACAAGTTCAGAACAATCGGACGAATTATTCTCCAAGTAGAGAGAATAAAAATCGATCGAATAGGTCCAAATCTCTCAAATTAATTGAGTATCAGGTCTTTCAAGTGCAATCTCTGAGATATAACAATAGAAAGAAAACTAAGCCCTAATGGCCAGCAGATCAAATATTTGGATTCAAAACAGAGGATTTTGGAGGCAAAGAAAGATAACGAGACCATGCGTACCATTGAGAGATTAGACGTTAAAGATCGAATTCCCTTCTGCCTCGATCTCGCGACAGCTATTCGTCGCTCCCAGCGCTCACGCACCAACTGCGGCGATCTCTTCGCCTTTCGCCTCTCCGAAGCGTCAGCGCCGACGCCCTCAGCTTTTCTTTAATTTTTACAGCTAGATGCCTGCCGGTGCCTGGGACCCAGCTACGGCAGTGCTAACTCTTGGGCCTGGCCTCCTGAGTGATGACGAGAGCTCGAAGCCCAAATGAAATAATTTTACGATCCCTTGAGGTCTGTTCACCACACGATGCACCGGGGTGATGGAGATCGTGCATATTGCGTTGACGATTAACATTATGTATATGTTAAAAATTAAAAAAAATGGAATTATTTTTAATATGTACGTATTTGTATTGCGTGTTAATCGTCAAGTGCGATGCATTAGATTTTTTTTGATGATTTAAAAGTCAAGACATGTAGATCGACTTAACGGAGAAAGAAAAAAAATTCTTACTATACTATTTTTTTTTTTTTGGTACAGACGGGCGACCACACTATCCTCGTGCGAGTCAGCCCAGAACTATCAGAGTACAAAATCTATATAAAAGCCTGTTTCCAAATTCACGAACCTTCGTGCTGAGCCATAGCAGCCGCAGTCTAGTATGCCGCAGAATTGGCCTCTCGATAGATATGTCGGATATGGATACTGAGAAGACCCCGCAGAGCAGCCTGAATGTCACTGAGAATGGGGTTGATGGAGATTTGATCGTAGCATCCTAATCTAAGCCATCGAATAACAAAAAGAGAATTCCCTCAACAACCAAACAATGAGCATGTAGCTGCCTAACAGTATGAAAGATACCAGCCCATGCTGCATAAAGCTCAACCATGAAGACAGAAGAATCTAGGAAATCAAAACCATCCACTACTATACTATTCTTTAATGTAATAAATATGCATCAATAGTATGAATTAATTATTCTGCATGCATATGATGCAACCGGTGCACGCATATTTGCACCTGATTTCATCCAAGAAGGCCCATAGCAAACTTTTTTGGGGCTGAAGTCAAGAACACAAGAGATGGGCGTAAACAGGCCGTACCCAATAACATGATGTTGGCTTGAACTTGTCTCAAAACTTTAGAATTTATTTGGTTTTCAAAAATATTTTTTTTATTTTTATTTTGTGTTTCTTCAAAGAATATTTTTTATTTTCTTTATAAACAACACTTTTGTAAAATTAGGTGAAAAAAGATAATACTTGATGTGGTTGATCCAACACCGTTAGAGAACCGTGAAGGAAACTGACGGAGCCCTGCTTTGTCCTCTGATGTCCCTTCGGCTGATGCGGCTGATCAAACCACATGACCCATGAGATGGAGGGATCACGAACTCAATGTCACACGGTCCGGCGCACTCCGCTCTTCTCGGCCTTGGGCTCACCTTAGCAGCGGCCCACCTCGACCTTGGTGCCGGTCTCGGCGTCGGCGGCGGCCCACTTCGACCATGACATCGGTCTCGGCGTCGACAACGGCCCACTTCGACCACGGCGTCGGTGACCGTCTCCTCTGGGTGGTATTATCTTTTGCACGATTTCCGTAGATAATGGTGCGACAGCAAAACCCAAAAAAGGAACTTTGGCTCCGGCCTCCAGCGAGCCCGGCCTTTGGCTCCGGCCTCCAGCGACGGCCTCCAGCTCCGGCCCTTGGCTCCGCCTCCAGCGATGGCCTTTAGCTCCGGCCTCCAGCTCCGGCCTTTGGTTCCGGCTTCCAACAACGGATTCGGTCCTAACTTGGTGCCTTTCTCGCATGCACAATGACCCATCTCAGGCAACAGATTCCGTGATTCGAGGTCTATTGCCGTGTACCTCGCTCACTGAAATCACGGGCAAGTGCTAGCACGCTCGGCAGTTACCGCTACAAGCGGCCCTCATCCAGCAACGGCTTAACCACTTGCCGTTCAGAGAAACTTATCCCAACGAGGAAGATTCGATGGTTCCAACGGAACGAGGTAAACGGGACCCCCCCAGACAGGTATAAGAGGAGGACCCGAGCTCAATGCAGGGGATCTCTCTTTCTCTCTCCCTATCTATCGCTCTCTATCTCAACTCTTATCTCATTACTACAGAAATGAGCGACAAGTTTACTAACTTGAGCGTCGGAGGGTCCTCGCCGGGAGCATCGGCCGGGGACTTCTTGCAGGGTTTCGAAGAAGGGAGACGACCCCTCCATCCCACTTGGAAGCCCACAACAAACCTCAGCATGCCCGTCGCTCAATACGGGTGATTTGTCCGCATCAGATTGGCGTGCCAGGAAGGGGGGCAGATCAGCGATGCTAGTTTTCAGATCCTCGTCCCCCTTTAATCAAAATGGTGGATCATAAAGGTAGTGATGAAAAAAAAATCAAAAAAGCTTTCACCACTTATGCTGGGGGGCACCTTCAGCGAGCTAAGCAGAAGCATCAGAAGCAACATCTCAAGACCACACAACACAAGCAAAGGCTTCCGCTCGCTCTTGGTTCGCTGCTCAGGCCAGCCATCCTTCATCCCGCCGGGAATCTTCCCAGCAAGAGATCCACCATCCTCAAGTTCACCAACGACTTAAAGCTCAGAGAGCCATCACTCGCCGCCCAAGCAGCCTTCTCTCCTATGGACGGAGACACAGAGGGAGGCCCAAGTAAGGGCAGCGGTACCTCCACTTCAACCAATTTGATTTCCCGAGGGGTAGACCACCAGCGGGAGCGCTCAAATCTGTAGAAGGAAAACAGGGGTGCCGCAAGAGCAAAGTACGCTGCACTTAAGATAAGTATTTCTTTCATTGATACTTAAAAATATCATGCAGGGGAGACCGACTCTGCATTAGCATTCAAGACCAACCTCGCATTGGCATCTCAAAAGACCAAAGACCGGCTCCGCATCGGAATTAAAGACCGGCTCCGCGTCGGCACTAAAGACCGGCTCCGCGTTGGCAACAAAGACCGGCTCCGTGTCGGCACTAAAGACCGGCTCCGCATCGGCAACAAAGACCGGCCCCGCATGGGCAAAAAAGACCGATTCCGCACCGGCAACTTAAGACCGGCTCCGCGTCGGCACTAAAGACCGGCCCCGCGTCGGTAACAAAGACCGGCTTCGCATCGGAACTAAAGACCGGCTCTGCGTCGGCATTAAAGACTGGCTCCGCGTCGGCACTAAAGACCGGCTCCGCATCGGCATTAAAGACCGGCTCCGCGTCGGTACTAAAGACAGGCTCCGCGTCGGCAACAAAGACCGGCTCCGTGTCGGTATTAAAGACCGGCTCTGCGTTGGCACTAAAGACCGACTCTGCGTCGGCAACAAAGACCGGCTCCGCATCAGCAACAAAGACCGGCCCCGCATCGGCAAAAAAGACCGGTTCCGCACCGGCAACTTAAGACCGGCTCCGCGTCGGCACTAAAGACCGGCCCCGCGTCGGTAACAAAGACCGGCCCCGCCTTGGCAACAAAGATCGGCTCCACGTCGGCACTAAAGACCGGCTCCGCGTCGGCAACAAAGACCGGCTCCGCGTCGGCATTAAAACCGGCTCCGCGTCGGCATTAAAAACCGGCTCCACGTCGGCAACAAAGACCAGCTCCGCGTCGGCACTAAAGACCGGCTCCACGTCGGCAACAAAGACCGGCCCCGCGTCGGCTACAAAGACCGGCCCCGCGTCGGCAATAAAGACCGGCCCCGCGTCGGCAACAAAGACCGGCTCCGCGTCGGCACTAAAGACCGGTTCCGCACCGGCAACTTAAGACCGGCTCCGCGTTGGCACTAAAGACCGGCTATGCGTCAGCAACAAAGACTGGCTCCGCGTTGGCAACAAAGACCGGCTACGCATCGGCAACAAAAATCGGCCCCGCGTCGGCAACAAAGACCGGCCCCGCTTCGGCAATAAAGACCGGCCCCACGTCAGTAACAAAGATCGGCTCCGCATCGGCACTAAAGACCGGTTCTGCACCGGCAACTTAAGACCGGCTCCGCGTTGGCACTAAAGACCGGCCCCGCGTCGGCAACAACAACCGGCTCCACGTCGGCACTAAAGACCGGCTCTGCGTCGGCAACAAAGACCGGTCCCGCGTCGGCAACAAAGACCAGCCCCGCGTCGGCAAGAAAAATCGGTCCTGCATCGGCAACAAAGACCGGCTCCGCGTCGGCAACAAAGACCGGCTCCGCGTCGGCACTAAAGACCAGCTCCGCATCGGCATTAAAGACCAGCTCCGCGTCGGCACCAAAGACCGGCCCCGCGTCGGCACCAAATACCGGCTCCGCATCGGCAACCAAGCCCAGCTCCGCATCGGCACTCAAGCTTGGCTCCACATCGGCACCAAAGGCCGGCCCCGCGTCGGCACTCAAGCCCGGCTCCGCATCGGCACTCAAGCTCGGCTCCGCATCGGCACTCAAGACCGGCTCCGCGTCGGCATAAAAGACCGGCTCCGCGTCGGCACTAAAGACCGGCTCCGCGTCGGCACTAAAGACCGACTCCGCATTGGCATCAAAGACCGGTTCCGCACCGGCAATTTAAGACCGGCTCCGCGTCGGCACATTCAAGCCCAGCTTCGCATCGGCACCTCCAAGCCCGGCTCCGCGTCGGCACCTTCAAGCCCGGCTCCGCATTGGCACACTCAAGCCCGGCTCCACGTCGGCACATTCAAGCCCGGCTCCGCATCGGCACCTCCAAGCCCGGCTCCGCGTCGGCACATTCAAGCCCGGCTCCGCGTCGGCACCTCCAAGCCCGGTTTCGCGTCGGCACCTTCAAGCCCGGCTCCGCATCGGCACCTTCAAACCTGACTCCGCGTCGGCACCTCCAAGCTCAGCTCCGCGTCGACGCTCCAAGCCCGGCTCCGTGTCGGCACACTCAAGCCCGAGTCTCCCCTCGACACTCAAGCCCGGCTCCGCATCGGCAATCCAAGCCCAAGACCTCCTGCGGATTCCATTCTAGCTGCCCTTGGATTTCAGCACTGGTCCCCCCCCCCCCCCGCATTCAATCAACATGGTTCCCTGGGTGGCAGGTCATCAACTCTGTAGAAGGAGACTAATTTCTTTAAAGAAAAAGGCACCTGAGCCTGGTCCAAGCACCCTCAGGTCACCCTCCGGGGTAAAAAGGCACCTAACGACTCTCAACTCTCTGGTCACCCTCCAAGGTTAAAGGCTCCCGAGCATGGTCGAATCCCAGTGACTCTCAGGTCATCCTCCGGAGTTCAAAAGGCTCTCGACAGCCTCAACTTTGCCTCAGCGGCTTCGTTACAGCCTCAACGGCTTCATTTCAGCCTCAACGGCCTCAACTTTGTATCAGCGGCCAACGGCCAATCGGGTAATACCTTTGTTTAAATTACACTTGCAACATATAACTGGTTACTTTCAGCCATCAAGAAGCCCCAAGACAACTCACAGCTGGGAGAAGCCGACTCCCCAGCTCATAGTTGACGGGCATCTACTCCCAAGCTCTCAAGCCTGTAATCGACGTCGACATCAAACACGACGCAAAGGCAAACATCTACGAAAAAGGCTCAACGGCTCCCTCTGCCTCAGGAGCATCATTGCGGCCTCACTGGCTCTCTGCCTCCATGGCATGTGGACGGGGACCCGCATCCAAACATCATGTCAAAAGTTAAAGACCCAAAGTCAGGTGGGGATCAGCCACTTGGGAGGTAATGCCCCTTTTGCCTTGCTGGGGTGGGCCCGCTTCATCTCAGGGGCGAGGGGGCATCTGATGTGGCTGATCCAACGCCGTTAGAGAACCATGAAGGAAACTGACGGAGCCCTGCTTTGTCCTCTGATGTCCCTTCGGCTGATGCGGCTGATCAAACCAAATGACCCACGAGATGGAGGGATCACGAACTCAATGTCACACGGTCCGGCGCACTCCGCTCTTCTTGGCCTTGGGCTCATCTTAGCAGCGGCCCACCTCGACCTTGGTGCCGGTCTTGGCATCGGCGGCGGCCCACTTCGACCACGGCGTCGGCAACGGCCCACTTCGACCACGGCGTCGGTGACCGTCTCCTCTGGATGGTATTATCTTTTGCATGATTTCCGGAGATAATGATGCGACAGCAAAACCCAGAAAAGGAACTCCAGCTTCGGCCTCCAGCGACGGCCTCTAGCTCCGGCCTCTAGCGACGGCCTTTGGCTCCGGCCTCCAGCGACGGCCTCCAGCTCCGGCCCTTGGCTCCGGCCTCCAGCGACGGCCTTTAGCTCCGGCCTCCAGCTCCGGCCTCTGGTTCCGGCTTCCAACAACGGATTCGGTCCTAACTTGGTGCCTTTCTCGCATGCACAATGACCCGTCTCAGGCAACAGATCCCGTGATTCGAGGTCTATTGCCGTGTACCTCACTCACTGAAATCACGGGCAAGTGCTAGCACGCTCGGCAGTTACCGCTACAAGCGGCCCTCATCCAGCAACGGCTTAACCACTTGCCTTTCAGAGAAACTTATCCTAACGGGGAAGATTCGACGGTTCCAACGGAACGAGGTAAACGGGACCCCCCCAGACAGGTATAAGAGGAGGACCCGAGCTCAATGCAGGAGATCTCTCTTTCTCTCTCCCTATCTATCGCTCTCTATCTCAACTCTTATCTCATTACTACAGAACTGAGCGACAAGTTTACTAACTTGAGCATCGAAGGGTCCTCACCGGGAGCACTAGCCGGGGACTTCTTGCAGGGTTCCGAAGAAGGGAGACGACCCCTCCATCCCACTTGGAAGCCCACAACAAACCTCAGCATACCCGTCGTTCAATACGGGTGATTTGTCCGCATCAATACTATTTACTTCTATATTTTTAACTTCTTTTGCTATATTGCCGATTCTCTTCATTATTTTGATAAAAAATAATGAAAATATTTAAAAACCATTTTCAGTTTTCTACCGTTCTGGAATCATTTTTCTATATAAAAAAGTTGTTTTACTTTTCAACCGCGAAACTCTTTTTCATCATTATTTTCTATTTTTTATACAATTAAAAATAGAAAGTAGGATTATTTTTAATATATATATATATATATATATATATATATATATATATATATATTTTTTAGATTCTATTGAGTCAAGCAAAGTCCAATAGATAGCCATGTCAAAATAGTGTTAGGTTCATGATTAAAGGTCATAAATTATCCTCAATAGCATGACTAGTTTAGAATCGTGCTAGTTTATCATTCTCTCTATGGGGGCATTTGGTAGCTATCCAGATTATCGATAATTTAAATGGGCCTCACCAGGTAATTGTGTTTGGTACGTATTTTGAATGACAATCTATCTTGTACTCCTTCTTTACCTATCTTGCTGGAACCTTCGTATCGAAGGTCCCGAGCCACACCCTCGGCCAGCGGCCCATGACCGTCTCGAGACGCCGCGAAACTTCTTCTAATTGGTGGCCTTTGACATCTTCACCGGCCTTTTCGAATATCATTTATAGATATGATTTTTTTAAATATTATCATTTATAAATATAAAAAATTTTAAATTAAATATATAATAATATATAAATTTTTAATAAATTTAATTTAGGGGTATTTTATGTTGATCCCACATTGATTTTGATGATTACAAAATAATTAAGTAGGAACTAATATGTTTATTATGGAGAAAAAGTTCATTGCAAGCAAATACAGCATGAAGATGTTTCGAATGATTTACAATAACATCTCAATTGTCTCAAGTCCCTTGAAGCATTGAAGTTATCCATAGACTGCCTACACAGTGCTTTGGCCGATTGCCTGATTGGTTTAGCAAACTGGATGGAACATCCGGCTAGCTATATTCTCCTTGGCCGAACCCTGTTTCCTCTTGGTTAGCTGGGTTGTTCTGCCAGCTAGCTATTTTGCCCATTACTTATTCATGGCCGAATGCTTGATTGAAATAGTTAACTGGACTCGCAGTCCAGCTAACTAGTGATTGTAGCAGATTGACTTGGCCGAACTCATGTTAGAAACAGCTAACTATACTCTTAGCCCAGCTAGCTATTGGGTGCCGATGCTTACTCCTGACCAAATTCCTTATGAAAATAGTTAACTGAACGTGTGGTCAAGCTAACTAGGGAGCTACATATTTTCTTGGTGGCCGAACACAAGTTGGAAATAGCTAATTGGATTTCAGTCCAGCTAGCTAACGGAAGCTGATCTTTATCCTTTGGTCGTGCTCTTTTTGCATCTAGTTAACTGGACTGAAAGTTCAGCTAACTAATGGGACTCAGAATTTCTTTCTAGCCATGCTCCTCATTGAAATAGCTAACTAGATTTTAGTCCAACTAGCTGATGGAAGGCTGAAACTTCTTATGGCTGTGCTCATATTGGATTTAGCTAACTGAACTTTTAGTTCAGCTAGCTAATAGAAGCTGAAATTACCTCATGGTCGTGGTGTGTTTGGATTTAGTTAACTGGACCTTGAGTCTAGCTAACTAAGAAAGAATGACATCATTTCTCTGTCTGTGTTTGCGGATTTAGTTAACTGGACCTTGAGTCCAGCTAACTAAGGTAGAATGAAATTACCTCCTGGCTGTGTGGATTTTTTGAAATAGCTAACTGGAGATCATCTTTAGTTAACTAAATTAAAACTAAAATGCTTTGTGGTTGTGCTCATGGCTGATCTAGTTAACTGGACTTTTAGTCTAACTAACTAATGGTACTCAGATTTTTTCTCTGGCGGTGCTACTCATTGAAGTAGTTAACTGGACTTTTGTCCAGCTAACTAAGGTTGCTAAAATTCTATCTTGGTCGAGCAATGCTTTATTCTAGCTAACTGGAATTATTTCCAGCTAGCTAAGGCTTCATGACTTTTGCTTCCTGGACGTGTTCACTTATATTTTGGTTGGCTGATTTGTTCCCTAGCTAACTGGAAAGTTGCTTTACTCTACACTTGGACGTGCTTTCTCCTCTCTAGCTAACTGGATTCTATTTGCAGTCAACTGGGTTCTGGCTCTTTGAAGTAATGACGGATCTCTCTCTCTAATTCTGGTGAATGTCAGTGCATTCAATACTCTAGAAAAATATTCATAACGGTTATCTTCTCTTTCCATTAATTTCATTTTCAGTCTAACGGATATCTTTGCATATCAAATACTTTAAATAGCTGTATGTAGAAGAAGAAGGAAGAAAGAGAGTGAATAGTAGAAAAGTTATTATTAAATACATTCGTAGTTGTTTAGTAAAAAAGAAAGGAAGCTATACATTGAAAGCTCTCGAAGTTCATTGACTGCTCATCCTTGCTGAATCATCAAAGCTTCCACAAGCATTCAAGGCTTCAGCTACTTCAAGAGGATTTCATTTATTGCTGGAGATTGTCTACAAAATTGTAAAATGTTTATTTCTGAATATTTGCTTATTCTAAGAGCGTAATGTTCTTAATATTCTTTGAACCTATTTTGAATCTTGTAAAGGGTTGGATTTAACCCTTGGTTGTTTGGCTTCCTTATGCCATGAAACAAGAGGACTAGCCAGGTAAGGCTAGGGGTTTAGCTGCCTTGTGCCGTGTAACAAGAGGACTAGCCGGGAAAGGCTAGAGATTGTAATCGTTGGTGATACGATTGGAGTAAAATTTCCAAAGGATTTTTGGGAGTGGATATAGGTGCTGGGGTGGCACTGAACCACTATAAAAATTTTTGTGTTTGTGATTGCTTGCATAATTTCTGTGATATTATTTTGTTTGCATCACTGCACCGCTGCCGATTAATTTTTTATTCGTGATAAGCACATATCTGCGCAATTAATTTTAAAATACCCAATTCACCCCCCTCTTGGGTTGCTATATCTGGGCAACATTTTAGGAATTTGATGTTATATGGTTAGTAATCTGTTTATCATACCAAACACAGTAATTAACATTACCGGTAATCTATCTCTATCTTATAGGTAATCCATATTACCATTCAAAATTATTGGTGATGCAACAAACGTAACCTATGGGTTTGGGAGAGATGGAAAGGGGTGCATGAAAGATTGAATAAAAAGTATATATACACACACACACACAAGCCACTTGAAAAACATTGGAAATGCTTGAAAGTGGAAAAATAAAAAATGATATTATCTGAATGACCTTCACCTAACTTTGATCATATTAGGTTGCTAACTGATAAACTTAAAAATTAAATCATGTTAATTATCCAAATAACATGATAGTCGACAAGTTTCAATATTAACTATTTAACATAAAGCTTGATGTACTCTATAATATGCTTGTTGCAGTAGATTTTCATTCTCCAACCTAGGATCAAGATAGTAGTGCACGTTGAGACTTGGGTGGCATCCTCCCATCCTTACAGACCTACAAAATAGTCCTCTGGCAGGGATTAAGGTAGGTGATCCGTGTGGAAGACCCTCCAACATCTAAGTAAGTAGAAATCCTTGGCAATAGATAGAGTGGAGAAGGTTGTTAAAGAAGGATGCCCCAAAAAGGTCTATGAAGAACAATGGCGTCCGTTAGAGTTTCTCAGTACTTATGTTCTCAACTGAGAGATCTTGGGACCTGATAGTTATATGTTGCCAGGATGGTAAGTTGTTACATGATTTTTTGGGTGTAGTTGTAAAAGTTGGCGACTGATAAGGCTGATGAATACGAGATCTTCGTGATCCAGTTGATCATGGAGGGATGTGTCGTATTTGGCTCCTATCTCTATTTAGGGAGGCTCGTTCCCGAGGCTCGTTCCCGTTCTAGGATCTTTTTGATTGGGACGATTCCCTTTTTGAGATACCCAATGCGATCCAGAGGAGGATGATATTTATCTTGAGGAGCTGAAGTTTGGTCATACCGAGATTCGAAGATTGCTCGGCCCGATTGAGATATGGAGACACCTCGACCTTGCCGAGATACGGAGGCTGTTCGGCTCTATCGAGATACGGAGATTATTCGGCCCTGTCGAGATACAAAGATTGCTAAGCCATGCCGAGGCATGAAAACTACTAGGTCCTGCCAAGGTATGGGATCTTCTCGGTCCCCGCTGAGGTATGGAGCTTGCAGTTGGTGCTGTTATCCTTTTCTGCAATGGAAAGCGGACCTCAAAGATGATAAGCTATATCCCGAAGGTAGGCCCCATCATTGTCATATTCATTCATTAATGATAATTTTATCCCGCATCAATGCTAATATATATGGTTTCAATAACTATAATGTTAGTTATTCAATTATTAGGTATATCACATAGTCTATTTGTCTTAACTCATGAGGGCACCTGCAACCTTGGCCTGGGTAGCAGAAAAAAATATTGAAGTACGTGTGAGTTTCAGAGAACATGGCCAAAAATTTATCTGGCTAGTTGGAGGCCGATGATGATTTTGAAAGGAGACTTGTTCATAAGGTCTGACCTTGAATAGGTTACTTTTCTCTTAGTTGGAACCTTGTTTAATGATTTAATTATCGTTGGATTTCTTCAAGCTTGATCCTTTTGTTGCTGAAACAAAGATGGATTTTCAAGGTTTTTAGTACCCCACCTTTAGTCTTAATGAAGAAATTTGACTTGAATTTCATAGTAGCGTTTATTATTTCATTGCACATCATAATCACTACCATTGATGGCAACGGGTAAATATTCACATATTATTAGTAATATATATTTAATCTTTATATGTCTTCCTCTATTTATTATATATCTTCCTTTCCTTCTTAACATCTCGGCCATTCTAGCTCTGGCTTCCCTTCATTCTTGTCGCACCCCCACGGTCCCACCCTCTCATTCCAAGAAGAGAGAAAGAAGAAAGGCAGCGGCGCCTCTCCGGTCGACCACCACCCTGCGATGGAGGGAGACGGCAACGACGACGGCATGCTCTCCAATGCTGGCGACGCCGCCGAGAAGAACCAAACCCGGACCCTCACCCTCAATCAAGAACAAGAGGGCGACAGGAAGGAGAAGGAGGAGGCCGAGGTCGAGGCCGATTCCGATGCTGGTAGCACCATCGACCGCCTCCGCGACGAGATCCAACGCCTCGAGGACAAGAAACGGGAGCTCAACACATCAAGGGCGAGGGGCCTCTCCCTCGCCGACAAAGTCTACGACCTCGAGGACAAGCTCGTTCGCGCCCAGCAGGACGCCGCCGAGGCCGACCGCCTGAAGCTTGCCATCAAGGATCTGGAGGACCACAAAGCTGAGTTCACCGCTGCCAGGGCCGAGCTGGCTTTCGAGACCCACGTCCTCGTGAGGCAGCTCCTCGCCGCCATCGAGGAGAATGAGAAGGAGATCCGAGGCCTCCAGGAAATGGCCAAGGAGATGGGGACGAAGGTGCGTGACGTCGCTAAGAATCTATCGCTCACCAGGATTAACGCCCTTGAGGAGGCCAAGACTCGACTGGAAAGGGAGCTCGCCCAACTCCGGTCCGAGGTCGCCGAGAGGGATGCTGCTCTGGCGGCGATGAAGAATGCTGAGATGGTCCCTCGGGTGGTAGCAGCGGTGACGTCGGCGGGGGCAATTGTTGCCTCGGCTGCGGCGCTCTATTTTCGGGAAGTCAATAAGAGGCAAGCTGGCTCGCGAGGATTATGAGTTCATGACTGCTATCTGATGAGGATTTTAGTTACTGCTTTCCTTTCTTGATCGCACTTAATTCTGTTAGAGTTTAAGGTTCTTGTACGTGATTACCGCCTCATGGTTGGATGAAGACATAACCATAGAGTTTGCTATCTTTCCGAGAGGCTTTATTCTTAGTACGATACGTAGATGGAGATAGGGAGGCACAGAAGGAGATCTAGGAGAGTTAAAAGTGTTGTGGCAAAGCAGTTCTTGCCAGGTTCCATCTGTTTGTTTTTGGTGTTTTTGCTGCTGGCTGATAAGAAAATTGTGGCAAGATTTTAGAGGCAAAACAGTTCTTTGATGCATTCTGGTAGCTATATTGCTTAATACGTCAATCTTTTGATGAATATGATTTCTTTCAAAAACCCTCGATCGACTGAAAAGTGCATGGAAGAAGAGGGATGGTATATATTCTTGACTGGGTCCCCATGGTACTGCATGCTCTTTTGCAATATATGTTGTCATGCGTTTTGAATCTTCTTGAATAGTTGGTAGCTCGAACGGTATCCATGAAATCTCTGCATTGTGATTAGTAGATTTTTGGCAGTTTGATGCATGATATCCAAAGGTGGCAGTGAAAATATCCTCCTCGGTTCAAATTCTAAAACGTCATTCTTGTTTTTTTACTTTGTGTTTAAAGTTTGTGTCCATTAAGTATATGACTCTCAAATGGAAACGCATTAAAGAAGAGTCATGTTGCATGGTTCTATTCTTTGCAAGTATTGCAAGAGGGTTGGCAGGTCTTTGGCAGATTACGGTAATGCTTAATTAGCTATAATTCATCGGTCTAAATCCTGGAACCTCACCCTGATTCTTTACTTGGTCTTGTACACTAAAACACTTTACTAAGGAAGACTTAATTAGAATTCTAATTAGTGCCTTTATCCCGAGATGACACTCGTGACTGGCAGAGAACGATCTTGTTTGGTTAAAATCAGGAGGAACGATAGGTCACCAATCCGTAAAGAACTAAATAATTGCTTTTGCTTTGTTTTTGCTACACAAATCTGAGAGGAAAATGAACTAAATTAAACAACATATGCGATGAAACCTTCTTGCTTTCTAAGAATTGTCTGCACAATTTTTAGACCTGAGGTTTGACTGATGTTGTTTCTCAGGCTGTTTGAGCTTCTCTTAATTTCTTTTCTTTCTTCTTTGGATTCATTTTAATTCAATATATCCTTCCCTAGTATTTAGCTCAAGAAAATAAAGAGTGAAAATAAAAGCATGAGATAGTGGAATTTTTATGCTGTTGCTATCCACATCAATCTTCATGTGATGTTCCCAAGTTTATAGAAACAAAAACACAAAAAATAATAACCATGCAACAAGCCCTTATTAGAAATTACATGGAAAAGTTTTTTTGATTAATTTTTTTTATGTTTCAAATGTCTAGGAATGATTCATCTCATGTAGATAGATCAGAAATAAAATCACATATAAAATTTATATAAATCGAAGTAAAGGCGAATTGCAGTTTAAAGATTCGAACTTGAACAAAGTGACGGATGATGGAACTGTGGTCCAGCAACTCTAATCCTTGTTAGGAGGTTCATTTTAATTGCGCTCTCTTGAGTTCAACCCTTGGAGATGGATTTCCCTGATTAGTTGAGAATTGAACACTAACCCGGCCCAGTGGTCACACCGCTTGGAAGCACGGTGTTACCCGCACGACTAGGAATGAATTCAGAATATGACAATTAGTCACATATTTGTAAAATTAAACTTTACATCTCAAACAAAAACAATAAGAGATTTTTATGGGCTTATGCTCAGTAAATAACATTAATTATAATAAATAAATTAAGTAAATAAAATTTAAAAACATGTGTTTCAAGTACCATTATATAGTGCATGTCAGTAATTATCAATTAAAAACTAATATTTATAGTTTTCATATCATTGTTATATTAATACTTGCAGTTTTCATCTTATTATTATACTAATAATTTTATATCATTATTATACTAATACTTTATAATCATTAACTATATTAATATATAATTCCTATAAAAGAGTCGGTCGAACATATTTAACCTTATGGATGGATGTTTCGAATCGGTCGAATGCATTTAACCTTACGAATGGATGTTGCATCTTCACATATATTATAATTAATTTTGATAATTTTATAATCAATTAATCCATGTATAACTAGAAAAATGGTGATAATATCTATAAAATATTATTGTCTCGATGCCCTCAAAATTCTTGTATCTTGTATTGATCATGATATTTGATGTATAACTCAAAATACTTTATGTGCATGGATCGAGCTAAAAGACCTTCAAATATTCGACTAACGCCGAATTCAAAACATCATCGTGGCCGTCATCTCCAAGCAAAGGTCTATAATCAAAATCAAAATTTGTACAAGGGGTAAAGTGCAAAACATAAATAAAAGAAAAAAAAGCGCGAGCTCTCCTTCCACCCGCGCGCCATCCTGCGTGGTTTCTATATATTCTTTATATCTATTGCTGCTGAAATCTGTCCTCCGACTCGGACGCGATCGAGCTTCAGACTGGGCTCTCTCCTGGGCGGACCTGCAAAACAGTCCTCACGCGAGAGGCATTGGGGGTGGCCCTCCGCGGAAGACCCTCTGACGCTCAAGTCAGCGGAGATCAGCGATCAACAAATATGAGGAGAAGGCTCTCGCTGAAGAGTCTCTCCAGGATGACCCTTCGAGAGCTCTGAACAGAGCGTTAATGGTGGAAAGGGGTGAGCAGAGGTAGATGGAGAGTGGGCCAGTAATCAAGTGCGCATACTGATAAGTCGAAAGATGATCGTATTTATAGAGGATCACCTGATTCCTTAGAGGCGTCGTGGGTCCGAAAGTCGTTAGGATTCGAATCCAGTTTGTTATGAGGTCAGTAAGATTCGTATCTTATTGGTTAGAGGATCGATGGCTGGGAGAGCTAGTTGATGTCTTGGGATTCGGCGATTGTGTAGGCTCCAGGGCTCTAGGCCACTCTCGGATGTGATTTTAGTTTGGAATCTTACGAATTTAAACTCTCTCATGCTGGATTCCGCAAAGGTGCTTGAGTGCCCGGGTCTGGTCGGGGCATAAGAATAACTCGGACTAGGACTGAGGTATAAGGATAGCTTGGCTGGCGAGGCACGGTGGATAGCTCGGCTGGCGAGGCACGGTGAATAGCTCGGCTGGCGAGGCACGGTGGATAGCTCGGCTAGGATCGAGGTATAGCGGCTGACGGCTAGGACCGAGGTATAGCGGCTGACTCATTTCTAGCGGGCATCGCACATCGAGTGAGAGCCAGGATTCAGGATTGATCCTAACCTCTTACACAATTATTAACGCGATGATGCTTTTACCCCTCAACACATGCCCCCCACTCCCTAGTTCGAAGCGTAGGTTCGGGCGTAGGGAGTATAGTTCCAGGTGGCAAGATCTGAATGGAAGGGCCTGGATTTGACAACCTGCATAATGGCGCCCTAATTAATGTTGCGCGGCCGCCATGCCTTTACGGGATGAATCCGCCGTCTCTTTGGGGCAACGGTTAGGGAAGCACCACGTATCAAATCTCGATTTTCACGGTGCCTGCGATGGCGGTTCCGGGTGTTTCGATCAAGACGCCTTATCTTCTCTTTGGGGCGGTTTCCTTTGGGGAAAAGCAAAGTCGTAACAGCGTCATTCCCGTTCGCAGTGTTCTTTCGTTTCTTCTTGGAGAATCTTGTTCCCTTGTTTCCTTTGTAACCTCGCTCGGCGTTTCTTTCGACCAATAGCATGGTGAGTCCTAGCGACATGGCTTCAGAGATTATTGCTGAGGATTTGGGGAGAATACGCCAGAAATATGGCATTCCCTCGGATATCCTCTTGCGGCTGCCGGAGCCCGAGCATAGGGTTTCGCAAGAACTGGAGCGTGGGATCTTTCTTTATGAAGATAGCCTGAAGGCAGGCCCCCGGTTCCCCCTTCATTTCCTAGCGAAGGAGATCATGAGTGTTGGGGAGATTGTTGAGAATTTGATGCCCCAATCCTATTGATTTTGATGATTACCAAAAGCCATGAGTATATTAAAAGATGTATGAGTTTATTTACATAAACAATGAATTTATTTAGAACAATGAATGAGAATGTTAAAGTATAACTTTAATCAATTTGAAAGTAACTTCGAGCTCCATGTTTAAGCTTTCAAAAAGAAATTTTATACTTCATACTATAATCAATGAGTTTTTGGAACATTTCTTGAATTGATTCCTAATGACAATTTTATTATATTCAAGTCAAAAATTTGATTTAAAATTGATCTTGAACGAATTTCAAGTCAATCAGAAAATTCTCTGATTTTTGATACGTTCCGGAGCCGACTCTAGAGTTTCAGAGTCGACTCCACTCAGACTATAGAAATATCTGTTGTCTCGAGTCGACCCATATGATTTCTCGAGCCGACCCCTGATTTTGTCGAGCCGACTCCATGACTATGTGAGTTGACTCCGCTCAGACACCAGAGGTGTATTTTTCTGAGCATTTCGCGAGTCGACCCCCAACTTTTCATGAGTCGACCCCCGACTGTCAGGAGTCGACACTTTATTTTTGATGAGTCGACCCTTTGACTTTCTGAATATTTCTATTTTTGGTATCACGACTTCAAGCCGACTCGTGGAAAGCATGAGTCGACTCCAGCAAATCTGGGCGAAATTTTTCCGAATGCCAACTCAGCGTCAATGGTAAGATTTTTAATTAACGGCTATTTTTCTTTGTTTCTAACGGCTATATTTTTGCAGAATCTATAAGTAGAGAAGCCGTTTTCAAATCAAAGACATAGAAAAAGAGAGATATTCACTTCAAGAGAAAAGAAGAGAAAAATTGGAAAAACAGAGCTTCATTTGAAAAAATCCATGATTCAAAATAGAGTGAAAGAAAGAGTGTGAAATCCAAGGAAGCTCCTTCTGTGCTCAAGCTCAACAATCCAAGGAAGCTTTAAGAAAATCCAAGAGCTATTCAAGAGCATCTCAAGTGATTTTCAACACTCAAAGAAAAGAGGAAAAGCTCAAATCAACTCCAACGTATATTCCGTGAAGAATCCGAGCTGAGGCCCGATTCTACTCTTCAAAGGAGTTGAGGAAAAGAAGAAAAGAAGAAAAGCTCAAAAGCCAACCAACTGCAAATTAGGCTTTTCTAAACTTTATTCTTACATTTGTTTATCTGCTCATTAAAGAGCTTTGTAACTGAAAAACAATATTTCTATTCTTTGTGTCTAGTTTAATCTGGGAGATTGAACTAGTTGAGGTAGTCTTACCTCGGTACAAGCTTCGCAAAGCTTGTGTTAGGGTTTTTGTGCTGGTGAGCCCTTGAAATCAGCTGGGTTCGTTGTGATCCCGGAAAATAATAAGTTTGAGTTGTGAGCTTGTAAAATAACTCTGCTGTAATCAAGGAAGATTATAGTGTGGACCCAAGTGAATCTTGGAGTGGACGTAGGTGTTGGATACACCGAACCACTATAAAATCTTTGTGTTTACTGTGCTTTCATTGACTCTCTCTCTATCTCTATTTTATTCTCTGCACTTTGTATTTACATTGCTATTGCCTTCATTCATCTTAAGCAAACTATTTTAAAAGACTAATTTTTTGAAGAACCCAATTAACCCCCCCCTCTTGGGTTGTCATCTGGGCCAACAATTGGTATCAGAGCAAGTGCTCATTAGATTTTGATCACACGATCAAGAGCTAAAGATCCAAATGGCAACACAAGTTGGATCATTTGCTGAAGGTCATTCTACGAATAGACCTCCACTGTTTAATGGTTCAAATTATTCTTATTGGAAAGCAAGAATGAGGATATTCATTCAAGCTTCTGATTATGAATTATGGGATGTTATAATTAATGGACCTAGTACACCCACACATGTTATTGATGGCACTATTGTTCCTAAGCCCGAAAGGGACTGGAATGATAATGATAGGAAAGATGGCACAACTTAACGCTAAAGCCATGAATGTCTTATATTGCTCCTTAGATGCTAATGAATTTAATAGAATCTCCATATGTAATTCCGCAAAGGAGATTTGGGATAGACTAGAGGTTACCCATGAGGGTACCAACCAAGTAAAAGAATCTAAAATTAATATTCTTATTCATAAATATGAATTGTTTAGCATGGAACAATCTGAAACCATTGCATGCATGTACACTAGATTTACATATATTGTTAATGGTTTGAAAAGTCTTGTAAGACATATACTAACTCAGAACTTGTTCGAAAAATTCTTAGGTCATTACCAAGATCATGGGAAGCAAAAATGACTGCAATCCAAGAAGCAAAGGACCTCAACACTTTACCCTTAGAGGAGCTTCTAGGATCTCTTATGACCCATGAGCTGACTATGAGGCAGCATGTAGAGGAGGACACAAAGAAAAAAAGTAATTGCCCTCAAAGCTGCAAAAGAAGAAGAGAGCAGCAGTGATGATGATGATGATGATGAAGAAACTGCTCTCTTAGCTAAGAAATTTAAAAGATTTATGAGGAGAAAGAAACCCTTCCACAAGAAGAAATTTGGAACTAAGTGGGAAGGAGAAAGGATAAGAACAAGGACAAGGACAAAGAAAAAGAGAAAGACCCCTTGACTTGCTATGAGTGTAATAAACCGGGGCACTTTAGGAATGAATGTCCTAAACTGAAGAAAGCCTACAAAAAGAAAAAGAAGGCTTATGTGGCGACTTGGAGTGACAGCGAGGAATCTTCTTCCGAATGGCGGACGACAACGATGAGGTAAGTTCTGATAACCCTTGCGATGAATTTGCTTTTGATGAACTATTTGATGCTTTTAATGAACTTGTTAGCGATTTCAAGGTTTTGAAAAAGAAATACAAAATTTTGAAAAATGAAAATCTAACTCTCATTAAAGAAAAGAAAAATCTTAATAATGAAGTTAAGAAACTTAAAACTGAAATGAAATTTTGGTAAAAGAAAAAGAATTAATTACCAATGAAAATAATAATCTAAGAAAAGAAGTTGAAAAACATAAGAACATAGTTGATAAGTTTACATTAAGCTCAACTAAACTAGACATGTTATTAAATAGTCAAAAAGCAGTTTTTGACAAAGCCGGATAGGGTATAACACTTTAAGAAAACAAAAATCACT
>UESW01004010.1:115447-189344 GCA_900491605.1 Calamus simplicifolius
TTCCAGAGCCAAGGGATTGTCATTTCAGATAGTGAGCCTATGAGGAACTTAAGGCACACTGACTTTTACAGTTTGGCCACTATACAAAGAATGGGTTTTGTTAAGAGAAATGGGAGATGGGAAAGGAAAGGTTTGATGGATGATAGAGCAGTGAACTCTGAGGCACCGGGACCATCAGTCAGACACACTTCGCCTGTTCCTCCGAGCTCTCATATTCTTGCTCCTGCTCCTACCCTGCTCCGTTGTTTGATCAAGCTTCATCTTCATCTGTTGGTTTCACTGAAATTCAGTTAAGGCAGCTTAAAGGCCTTCTTGATGATCAGTCAAAAAGTTAAAATCAGAGTTTGAAAACAAGTTTATGAATCTCAAGGAAACTCTTTACTCTTTGGATGACCGGATCACCAAAATAGAGTCAACCATTAGCACTTCTTTTGTGTCTTTAAGTGGAGATCTTAAGAACATATTTGAAGAACTTAAAGATATCTGCGGAGATGGCGAAACATATGCTAAATGCAATGCTGAACTCCAAGATAAAATTTTGACTGCTTGCACCTTTGTTGATGAGAGACTGAAGGACTATGTGAAGATACAAACAGATGGAATAAAAAATATATAGATCATTTGACTAGGATTGTTAGGACTCACTTTTGATGTATTAGATACTTAGTCCTTACAATGTAATGATGTTTATATTATGATGTAATGAAAAGTCTATTTTGAATTGTCAATATAATCTCAATTTGAATGTATTTCTCCTTTGATCAATGAATGAATGATTTTGTTAAATCAAATCTTGAATGAATGAATGATTATGTTTGATGCATCTCTACTTTTTTGTTGATAACAAAAAGAGGGAGAGTTTTATAGTTTTATAACTATATGCATATGGGAGAAATTGATTAATCAAATGATATTAAAATGATTGAATGAATGAAATAAATAATTGAATGAATGGGATATTTATTTGAGTTTCATAGGGGGAGCTACCTCATTCAGGGGGAGCCTAAGCCTAACTATGAAAATAAAATAAATTCTCTAATCAATCATGCATAAACTCAATGTTTTTGTCATCATCAAAAAGGGGGAGATTGTTGGGGAGATTGTTGAGAATTTGATGCCCCAATCCTATTGATTTTGATGATTACCAAAAGCCATGAGTTTATTAAAAGATGTAATGAGTTTATTTACATAAACAATAAATTTATTTAGAACAATGAATGAGAATGTTAAAGTATAACTTTAATCAATTTGAAAGTAACTTCGACCTCCATGTTTAAGCTTTCAAAAAGAAATTTTATACTTCATACTTAATCAATGAGTTTTTGGAACATTTCTTGAATTGATTCCTAATGATAATTTTATTATATTCAAGTCAAAAAATTGATTTAAAATTGATCTGGAACGAATTTCAAGTCAATCAGAAAATTCTCTGATTTTTGATACGTTCCGGAGCCGACTCTAGAGTTTCAGAGTCGACTCCACTCAAACTACAGAAATATCTGTCTGTCTCGAGTCGACCCATGTGATTTCTGAGTCGACCCCCGATTCTGTCGAGCCGACTCCATGACTGTGTGAGTCGACTCCGCTCAGACACCAGAGGTGTGTTTTTCTAAGCATTTCGCGAGTCGACCCCCAACTTTTCATGAGTCGACCCCCGACTGTCAGGAGTCGACACTTTATTTTTGATGAGTCGACCCTTTGACTTTCTGAACATTTCTATTTTTGGTATCATGACTTCGAGCCGACTCGCGGAAAGCATGAGTCGACTCCAGCAAATATGGGCAAAATTTTTCCGAATGCCAACTCAGCGTCAACGGTAAGATTTTTAATTAACGGCTATTTTTCTTTGTTTCTAACGGCTATATTTTTGCAGAATCTATAAATAGAGAAGCCATTTTCAAATCAAAGACTTAGAAAAAGAGAGATATTCACTTCAAGAGAAAAGAAGAGAAAAATCTAAAAAACAGAGCTTCATTTGAAAAAATCCATGATTCAAAATAGAGTGAAAGAAAGAGTGTGAAATCCAAGGAAGCTCCTTCTGTGCTCAAGCTCAACAATCCAAGGAAGCTTCAGAAGAAAATCCAAGAGCTATTCAAGAGCATCTCAAGTGATTTTCAACACTCAAAGAAAAGAGAAAAGCTCAAATCAACTCCAACGTACATTCCGTGAAGAATCCGAGCTGAGGCCCGATTCTACTCTTCAAATGAGTTGAGGAAAAGAAGAAAAGAAGAAAAGCTCAAAAGCCAACCAACTGCAAATCAGGCTTTTCTAAACTTTATTCTTACATTTGTTTATCTGCTCATTAAGAGCTTTGTAACTGAAAAATAATATTTTTATTCTTTGTGTCTAGTTCAATCTGGGGGATTGAACTAGTTGAGGTAGTCTTACCTCGGTACAAGCTTGGCAAAGCTTGTGTTAGGGTTTTTGTGCTGGTGAGCCCTTAAAAACCAGCTGGGTTCATTGTGATCCCGGGAAAATAACAAGTTTGAGTTGTGAGCTTGTAAAATAACTCTGCTGTAATCAAGGAAGATTATAGTGTGGACCCAAGTGAATCTTGGGAGTGGACGTAGGTGTTGGATACACCGAACCACTATAAAATATTTGTGTTTGCCGTGCTTTCATTGACTCTCTCTCTATCTCTGTTTTATTCTCTGCACTTTGTATTTACATTGCTATTGCCTTCATTCATCTTAAGCAAACTATTTTAAAAGGCTAATTTTTTGAAGAACCCAATTCACCCCCCGCCCCTCTTGGGTTGTCATCTGGGCCAACAATGAGGTTCTACAACATCTGTCCAACAATGGTGGCTCCTAATAACTGGCGCAGCATTATCGGGTTTATCTCGATGTGCAGCCAGGTTCAGGTAACAACGACTCTTCCCCTGTTCCGTGCTTACTATCATCTGATATCCGGAAGGAACTCAGAGTGGTCCTATATCGGACCTCAGAAATCATTCAAGACGATCATGGATAAGTCGTCGTCCATAAAGGAGTGGAAGGTCGATTCTTTATCGCCAAGGGGTCCGGCTTCCCGCAGGAATGGGGGAGCTTTGTCAGGGATATGGAAATGCATCCCACCCTATCCAAACAGGAGAAGGAGGACCTAGAGGTCCTTTGTGACGGTCGAATGTTCTCGGCTAATGACTTACTATCAGAGGAGGCTCTTTTCGCCGATGAGCTTAGCCCCGTCGACGTATATGGTAAGTCTTTTTCTTTTTTCCTTCCATTGATTTCACTCGAGCGAGTACATCTTAGTCTGATTGTTCGCCCACTGCGCTTGCAACCAAGAGATCTGCACTGACGGGCCGTATAAGGAAGGAGTTGGGCAAGTGCCGAGAGGAATTAGTAGTGTGGAAAGGCATAAGCCTGAGAAGAAGGTCCGTCTTTCTGAAGAGCACTCGCCGGAGGCTGGGTGAGTCAAGGCTAGCCCGCGCTCCTTACCATCAAAGAAAGAGGATGTGGGAGAGCTGACAGTGAGAGAGGGGTTCCCTCAATCGGGGGAAGAAGCGATAGTCATGTCGGAGGAGCAGAGAGCAGAGGAGGACTCTGGGAAGGTTACTGAGATCCCCTATCCTTTGGTGGTGGAGATAGTGAACAGCCCGGACGAGGCTTCGTGTGCTCATCCGCAGTGCCCTCTCCTGGGGATGAGTTATTGCCAGGTTCGGTAGAGGTTGGTATCCTGGGGGTTCCTTCCCCGAGCGAGAAGATGTCTCTAGCTTCGGCGGGAGAACAGGAGGGAGCGATTGCGATTGCCCAGGCGATCGAGGAGAAAACCTCAGACGAGGGGAGAGGACGAGATAAGAATCTTCCAGTTGAAGCTTCTCCCATCGAGGTTTTGGAAAAATTGGCGCCTGGGCTGGCCAAGGTACCCGAGGAATCTCAGGCCAGGATTTTGCTGAAGGAGGTCAGAAGGTTGAAAGCTTCTCAGCCTGAGATCGCCCGGCCTAGTCCTTCAGATGGGCAGCCCGGTGGTTTGGACCCAGCCATCGAGGCGGCGTTTGCTACCCTGATGAGGTCGGCGTTGTATCCGAGCGCAGGTCCTTCGGGGAATGAATTTGCGGACCTAGATCTCATCGATGCTGCATTTGGTCAGCGGAATGTGGCGAAGGATGTCCATCTTCTCCCTGAAATTGACAACTCCGCCCTTATGGGGCTCGCTAGGTCCTACGCTTCTCGGGTAAGTTGCTATTCCAGAGCAATGGGTGCCTTCTAGGTTGACTTGATTGCGCTTTCTTATCAGTGTTTCATTTCACAGAGTGCTTTGATCACTAGGGCGCTATGCTGGCGCTTGAATATGGCAGCAAGGGCCAGTGCCCAGGCTAAGAAAGTCAGCACTAAGCTCAGATTGCGAGTGGAGGCATCTGACAAACTTGAGCGGGTTCTGGACGTTGCCAACGAGAACTTGGCAAGGGCGAGGGGACTGCATCAGGCCGCCCTCAATGATGCATCCAAGTTGAGGCTTGAAGTTGAGGAGCTATGCGGGTTCTGGATGAGGTATGATGAAGCATGCTTGGAGCTATCGCAGATCAAATCTAGGCATGCTGGAGAAATGGAGACTGTTAAAAAATAGTTTGATGAGATTCGAGACAGGCTGAAGAAAGAAGCTGTCGAGGAGAAAAATCGCTTGAATAGAATGCTCGGCAAGATGGAGGAGAAGATCCGGCAGCTGCAACATTGCGTTATTGCCAGGGATGATGGGATCAAATGGCATCAAGAGAAAATAGCCAAGCTCGACGATGAGCTCTCCCAGTCCAGGGAAGAAGCTAACAGTAGACAGTCGAGGATCAATGACCTCAAGGAAAGGATAGAGCTGGTTAAGGCCGACAAGCTGAGGGCCTTCGGCGAGGTTGAGGAATTGACCAGGAGATTAGCTCGGCAAGAGGAAGAGGTACGATGTCGTCTCTTTAACTTCCCCTATTATCTTATTACTGCATCGGCTAACCCTGTGCTGACAGATGGAGAAGACGAGACTCGAGGGCCAAGGTCAACTAGAAAGCCTGCAAGGAGAACTGGCATCGAGTCATCAAAGGAGCTCGGAGCTCGAAGGGCGGGTCGCTGAGGTTGAAGAGCGAGTCGCCTTACTTCGGGGCTAGGTTGCTAAGGCTGAAGGGCAGCTTGCCCTACTTCGGGGTGAACAAGATGCGACCTATGCCGAGGCTTTCCAGCTTGGCGTGGAGGAGGCTCGAACTAAAATATCGTGGAAGCATCCAGAATGGGACCTCTCCTTTTTGCACGTTGAGCCCTTTGAGGCCTGTACCCCGGGGGCTGAAGAAGCCGAGTATGAAGATATTTTCGACATCGATCTCGATGCTATTTTGGGTTTTAGTGAGGCTGCGGCTCCTGAAGGACACTCTCAGCTTGCCGCGGAGGGAACAACAACTTTTGAAGTGGGTGAAACAAGCCAAGCCCCCCCGAATGTTACCAAAGATGCTGTTGGGACCGATCCGGCCCCTGATCCTTGAGGGTCGCTCATGTATTTTTTGCTTCTTGGATTTGTAGTCTGGTCGGAATTTCTGATGAACGGGTCTTTCGCCTCCACTTGTTTGCCTTTTTGGCCGATCTTTTTATCTCAAGTTTTCTTCCGACTGTAAACAGATTATAACTCATTCACGCTCTTAGGTTGGTTAGGTTCGGACTTAAATAAACATCTCGGTCGAGGCCGAGGTATAGAATGGCCCGGCACTGCCAAGGAATATAGTTCTGGTCTCGCTCGGAGCGAGTAAGGGAGTTTGTCCTGCCGAAGTATTGGATAGTTCGACTTGAAATGGCCGAGAATCGTAGGGGTATCCTGGTTAGAGCCGAGGTTAGATAGTTCGGCTTGCCCGAAGTGGAGAAATGGACATGCTTTCAGCCAAGGTACACGAAGCGATTTTGTTGAAGAGTATTTCACCCTTGTCAGGAGCATTTACTTCGTTGGCCTTTTCCAATGCATGTCCTTTTAGCGTACGTGACAACCAATCGATCGCCATTGGATGGCATCGTTTTCGAAGGGGATTTCCCAGGCCTGCCCGTATCTCAACGGCCTGCAGCTGATCTCATGCATTTAAGGTTTTCGATTCGAGATCAGGAGGAGATCCCTTGCCTTTCGTCACAGCTTGGGAAACACGTTTGATGCGCTCTGGGAAGTAATTCTTTTCTTCTGCCCTTCCACGTAGCAATGGGGTATGCTGTTTCAAATTTTGGAAGCTTATTTACCTATAAATTGGGGGGAACAGGCCGTGTTAGGCTATCTCCCAAGACTTTGTTCTCCTGTGAAAGTTCTCATGATGTCTGTGTATCTGAGGTTGAGAGTGGAGAGACTGAGTTTTCCTTTTGCAAGTTGACTTCTCCCGGATAGCTGGGGTGATGAAGGAGCTGCTGAAGAGTAGATCGTCCTCGAGAGAGGAATTTCGGAGATCATATGGAGAGCGCACGGGAGGTCCACGGAGATCATATGGGAAGCGCACGTATGCGCTCCCTGTGTGTCCTTTGTCACTTGCCATGGGGACCGTCGAAAATGCAAAGCATGCATATCCCCAAAAGTTAGTCTCCTTTAACACTCCGCCCGCTAGGGCAGACATGGCCACCTTATGGTTAAGGTGGTCCACTTCCAGCATGGCCGTATTGAAATGGCCGAGATATTTCTTCAAGGACTCCTCATCTCTCTGCTTGACCTCGAAGAGGGAGTCAGACCTCCGCCGGTGATGACAGCTGCTGACGAACTGACTGATGAAGAGGCGGCTCAACTCGTCAAATAAACCAACGAAACCTGATTTTGGGGCATTAAATGAGATTCGAGTGGACCCTGTTGACCCAATTGAGGATTTTGATGATTAACAAAACTATTTGAGTATAACATTTGAAGTTACTAATGATTTTGATTAAGTTTTTCATATTATAAGTCGATTTGATAATTAAAATCAAGAGTCAAATCAAGTTCTGGTTCGAATCTAATGTCAAGGTAAGATTGCAGACATTAGAGTCGACACATGGAATCACAGAGTCGACTCCAGAAAACGGCACAGACTTAGAGTCGACTCCGGGACTGTTAGAGCCAACTCCAACAGAAAAGATAGAACGATGGTTTTTCAGGCCACGACTTAGAGTCGACTCCCGGACTGTTAGAGTCGACTCCAGAAGAATTTTGTGTCGACCCCAGAAAAGTCAGAGACGACTCCAGATCAAGCGGATTAAAGAATTTCGAGTTAGAGCCAACTCCAGAAAAGTTAGAGCCGACTCCAGAATGTCAGATGCGACTCCAGAACTGTCAGAATGACTCTAAACTTTATCTTTATCTTTTTTAATCCCAACGGCTATTGCTATTTATGGATCTAATCCTTCTTACACTTATTTCTAACGGATAGTTTCAAACTATTTATGGATTAATCGGGATCTATAAGAAGAGGATTTGCTGCATCCGAACAAGGAGAGACAAGAGGAGAGACAAGAGAGACAAAAAGAAAAGAATAGAGAGAAATCTATGAAATCCATCAGAAAATCAATAGAGAAAAGAGGGAAAACTTGTAAGGAAAATCATACTGATTCCCCAAAAGAAAAGAGAGAGATTCCAAGCTTTTGTTGTTCTATTTCGAAGAAATCTCATGAGAAGAAAGAAGCCCTAAGTTTTCTGATCTTCTGAGTCTCAAGAGCATCTTGAAGGAAGATCTATTCAAAGAAAGAGAAGGAAGAAGCCACCAAGATCTACGAATCAGGCTTTGATTCCTATCCTTTTATTCATGTTTTATTATTGTATATTTGCTCATTGGAGGAGCTGTTTATCTTGTAAGAACAAATATTGTTTGCTGGGTCAATCTGGTGATTGATTCAGTTGAGGCTGTTAGCCTTGTGCAAGCATTAGCTTGTGGTGATAGGTTTTGTGCTGGTGAGCCTTGAAAATCAGCTGGGTTCGTTGTGCATCCGGGAAAATAACAAGTTCGAGTTATGAGCTTGCAAAACAACTCTGCTGTAATCAGATTGATTATAGTGTGGACCCAAGAGGTACTTGGGAGTGGATGTAGGTGTAGGTACACCGAACCACTATAAAATCTTCAGTGTTTGCCGTGATTGTCTCTTTATCTTTAACTCTCTATTTATGCTTGTTCTATCTTAATTTGTGTGAATCTAAGTTTTTTATTTCCGTTGGGGGTTATCTTTCAAAAGAGTTTAAATTTTTGAAAAACCCAATTCACCCCCCCCTCTTGGGTTGCTATCTGGACCAACAATTGGTATTAGAGCTAGTGCTCATTTGATTTGATCTAACGATCAAGAGTCAAAGATCCACATGAAAACTCAAGCTGGTTCATCTTTTTTCGAAGGCCAATCTACTAATAGACCACCCTTATTTAATGGTTCAAACTATGGTTATTGGAAGGCTAGAATGAAAATTTTCATTCAAGCACTTGACTATGATCTATGGAGTATTATAGTCAATGGACCACACACACCCACTGCTAGAGTTAATGGCATGAAGATTCCTAAACCGGAAATGGAATGGGATGAACATGATAAAAAATTGGCACAACTCAATGCCAAAGCAATGAATGTGTTATACTGCTCATTAGATGCAAATGAATTCAATCGCATATCTATTTGCATTTCTGCTAAGAAAATCTGGGATAGACTTGAGGTTACCCATGAGGGAACAAATCAAGTCAAGGAATCCAAGATTAACATGCTAGTTCATAAGTATGAATTGTTTAAAATGGATGCATGTGAATCTATTGCTGATATGTTTACAAGATTTACTGATATAGTTAATGGTTTAAAAAGTCTTGGTAAATCTTATGATAATTCTGATCTTGTGAAAAAGGTTTTGCGTTCCTTGCCTAGGACTTGGGAAGCTAAAGTGACTGCAATACAAGAGGCAAAGGATCTAAGCACCCTACCCCTAGAAGAATTATTGGGATCCCTGATGACTCATGAGCTTCAAATTAAGCAACATGTTGATGATTATGAGTCAAAGAAGAAGAGGACTATGGCTCTTAAGATTTCTGAATATATGGAAGAGCCTCATGAATCTGAAGATGAAAGTGATGATGATGACATGACACTCATCACAAGAAAATTTAAAAGATTCATGAAGAAGAAGAAGTTTGAAAAGAAAAAGCCCTTTGCAAGAAAAGATGAGGACAAGGGCAAAGAAAAAGAAGTTATTTTCTTTGAATGTAAAAAGCCAGGTCATTTTAAATCTAAATGCCCTCAACTAAAGAAAGGCACCCGGAAGTTCAAAAAGAAGGCAATGATGGCCACATGGAGTGATTCGGAAAGCTCAAGTTCCGAAGAGGAAGAAAAGAGTGAAATGGCCAATCTATGCTTCATGGCGGACAATGATGAGGTAAGTCCGAGTTTTCTTGATGACTTCACTTTCGATGAATTGTATAGTACTTTTTTATGAATTAATGGATGATTTTGCGAACCTAAGTTCAAAGAACAAAGATTTGAAAACTCAAATGCAAAAACTATCCTTAGAAAATGAAAAGCATGTTGTAGATAAAGAACTTTTGATAAAAGAAAAAGAAAGTTTGAAAATGAAGTTGATAGACTTAAGCCTATAGTTGATAAATTCACTCTAAGCTCTATCAAACTTAATATGATTCTGGATAATCAAAAAGTTGTTTTTGATAAAGCTGGATTAGGATATAATCCGCTTAAAAAGCAAAAATCTTTGAAGAATATTTTTATACATGCTAAAAAATCATCAAATATTACTTGTTTTAAATGTGGAAACAAAGGACATAAATCATATATGTGTAAATCTCCAATAATAAGAGAAAGATGATTTGGGTTCCCAAAGGAACAATATTTAATGCATCTAACCATGAAGGACCCAAGAAGGCTTGGGTACCTAAAATTAAAACATAAATGTTTTGCAGGAGTATCTTGCAGACTGAAAAGAAAATGATACCTAGATAGTGGTTGCTCAAGACACATGACGGGTGACAAAGATCAATTCATCACCCTTGAATCAAAAAGAGGTGGAGTAGTTACTTTTGGTGATAATGGTCAAGGCCATATCATGGGTATTGGTAAGATTCAAATTACTCATCTACTCATATTGATAATGTTTTATATGTCGATTAACTTAAACATAATTTGATAAGTATTAGCCAACTGTGTGACAAAGGTTTCAAGGTTTCCTTTGAAGCTTCTGTTTGCACTGTTACTAATCCCATTGATAACAGCATTATTCTTGTTGGTAAACGTTATGGCAATGTGTACTTAATTGATTTGAGTAATTTATCTCCAAGTAATCATTGCTTAGTTGCTAATAATGCTAAGATGAATGAGATTGGTTGGCTATAGCACCGT
Source organism: Calamus simplicifolius (assembly GCA_900491605.1). Taxonomy (NCBI): domain Eukaryota; kingdom Viridiplantae; phylum Streptophyta; class Magnoliopsida; order Arecales; family Arecaceae; genus Calamus; species Calamus simplicifolius. Next base: position 125,734 of record UESW01004010.1, read on the forward strand.
AGATTAGGTCATGCAAGCACACACCTAATTTCTAAATTATTGAAAATGGATTTAGTTAAAGGTATTCCTAGCTTAAATTTTGAAAATAATCGAATATGTGATGCATGTTAATTTGGAAAATAAACAAGAACTTCTTTCAAATCTAAGAATGTTGTTTCAACTACTAGGCCACTAGAGCTATTACACATGGACCTTTTTGGGCCTACTAGAACCACAAGTCTAGGAGGAAAGAAATATGGTCTAGTGATAGTAGATGATTACTCTAGATTCACTTGAGTAATATTTTTGGCTCACAAAGATGAGACTTTCTCAATATTCATGAAATTCGTTAAGAAAGTCACTAATAAGAAAAACACTACCATAGTGTCTATTAGAAGTGATCATAGAACTGAATTTGAAAATCACTTATTTGAAAAATTCTATTTTGAAAAAGGCATACATCATAACTTTTCAGCACCTAGAACACCGCAATAAAATGGAGTTGTAGAAAGAAAGAACAGGACTTTAGAAGATATGGTACCATGCTATGTGAAAGCCAACTTCCAAAATATTTTTGGGCGAAAGCTATAAACACAGCATGTTACATCCTAAATAGAGCTAATTAGACCTATCCTTAAGAAAACTCCCTATGAACTATGGCACAATAGGAAACCAAATTTAAGTTATTTTCATGCATTTGGTTGTAAATGTTTTATTCATAACAATGGTAAGGATAATCTTGGGAAGTTTGATGCAAAGTCTGATGAAGGTATTTTCCTAGGATATTCTACATCTAGCAAGGCATATAGAGTATTTAATAAGAAGAGCTTAGTTGTAGAATAATCCATTCATATAGTGTTTGATGAGTCTTTAGCATCAAGTTCAGATAAAATTGATGATAAGGAAGATACATCTTTGATTGAAAGAGATATTGAAAAATTAAATGTATCTTCAGATCAAGAACCTGAAGTTAAGGATGATGACTCACCTAAGGATGATGGTATTGATATTGCTCATAATGATAAAGATCTACCTAGAGATTGGAGATATGCTTATGGTCATCCTAAGGATCTAATCATAGGTGATCCATCTCAAAGTGTAAGGACTAGATCATCAATGAGAGATATCAATAATCATCTTGCATTTGTATCTCATATAGAACCTAAAACTATAGAGGAAGCTGAGAAAGATAGTTATTGGATGTTAGCAATGTAGGAAGAGTTAAATCAATTCACTAGGAACCAAGTTTGGACCCTAGTAGATAGACCTAAAAACCACCCTATAATAGGATCTAAATAGGTTTTTAGAAATAAATTGGATGAAAATGGATTGGTAATTAGAAATAAGGCTAGATTAGTTGCAAAAGGATATAATCAAGAAGAAGGTATAGATTTTGATGAAACTTTTGCACCTGTTGCTAGATTAGAAGACATTAGGCTACTACTTGCATTTGCATGTCATATGAATTTCAACTTATTTCAAATGGATGTTAAAAATGCATTTCTAAATGGTTTTATAAATGAGGAAGTTTATGTTGAACAACCTCCTGGTTTTGAAGATCATGAATTTTCAAACCACGTCTTCAAACTACACAAAGCACTTTATGGTTTAAAGCAAGCACCTAGAGCTTGGTATGATAGATTAAGTAAATTTTTAAAAAATAACTTTTCTAGAGGAAATGTTGATAAAACCTTGTTTTTGAAAAGAAAAGAAAAGGATTTATTAATTGTTTAAATTTATGTTGATGACATTATATTTGGTGCTACTAACAATCTCCTTTGTCAAGAATTTGCTAAGCTAATGCAGGGAGAATTCGAGATGAGCATGATGGGAGAACTAAACTTCTTCCTTGGACTTCAAATCAAACAAGAGAAAGCGGGGATTTTCATTAACCAAACAAAGTACACAAAGGAAATACTCAAAAATTTGGTATGGAATCTGCTAAACCTCTTGGTACGCCAATGAGTCCCTCATGCAAGCTGGACAAGGATGAAGAAGGTAAGAAAGTAGATCAGAAGCATTACAGAGGTATGATCGGATCACTTCTTTACCTAACTGCAAGTAGGCCAGATATCATGTTTTCTGTTTGCTTATGTGCAAGATATCAATCTAATCCTAAGGAATCACATTTATTTGCTGTTAAAAGAATCTTTAGATACTTAAATGGAACTAAAAATGTAGGATTATGGTATTCTAGAGACTCAACCTTAAAATTAATTGCTTATTCTGATTCTGACTATGCTGGTTGTAAATTAGATAGAAAGAGTACAAGTGGGGCATGCCAACTTTTAGGAAGTAACTTAATCTCTTGGTTTAGCAAGAAGCAAAATTCGGTTGCATTATCCACTGCTGAGGCAGAGTATGTTGCAGCTGGAAGTTGCTGTGCTCAAATCCTTTGGATTAAGCGACAACTTGAAGATTATGGTATCACACTTGATAAAATTCCTATTAAATGTGATAATACTAGTGCTATTAATCTAACTAAGAATCCAATTCAACATTCAAGAACTAAACACATTGAAATTAGACATCACTTTATTAGAGAACATGTAACTAACAAAGATGTTTGTCTTGAATATGTTAATACTAATGATCAATTAGCTGATATTTTTACCAAACCTTTGAGTGAGGAAAGATTTTGTTATCTTAGAGGAGAATTAGGAGTTTGTGATCCTTTAGAATGATTTTCTGAAACTCTTAAGGACAACAACTATCTAGACTTCATTAATTTCTTGAAAATCCTCTATGACCAATAAGGAAATTTATCTAGAAATTTGATTTATTGTTTCCCCATTGTTAAGGAACACTTATCTAGAGTTTGATGATTAATTTGATTAGTTTCAGATCCTTGAATTTGAATTTTTCTCTAAAACTGTTGTGGAGTCGACACCTGCAGTTTGTGGAGTCGACACCTTCATATTTTGATGTTCTGTCTGGGCAATTAGAGCCGACTCTGGCTTTTGTAGAGCCGACTCTAATTCGGGCGTTGACAGATTCTCTGGTTCGGAGCTGACACCTCGTTTTCGGGAGTCGACTCTAAGTGGAACTAGGTCAAAATAAAAAGGGCGGAGTCGACCCCAAACGAAACCTATCGTCTCCTAAACCTTTTCCAAACCGTTCCAAACTGAGTTCAATCCCTCCAAATCCTCCAAATCTCTCAATAACTCATTCCAATCGAATCCCATGGCTCCCAAAAGGCATGCTATCATTGGTGGTTCGACTATTCTGACGAAGCGCCGTTCAAATCGGAGGCAACCTTCGTCATCTTCTTCATCTGCCACTCAGGATGACTCTCCACCCTCACCATCTTCTCCACGAGTTGATCAATTAGAGGTAAGGCCATTACTACCGGAAGAAAAGTAGATTTTGACTTTTTTATTTCGGAGGGCTTTGCTATTGGGCGTTTGTTGAAAGAAATGGGATGGGAGAAGGTCTGTTCTTTGGATGTCCCTACATACCCTGCCCTCGTGAGAGAATTTTATAATGATTTATGTAGAGGAGAGGGAGGCTTAGTGAGTGTTGTAAGAGGAACTAAAGTAATCATCATGGCTGAAACCCTTGGAAATCTATTGGAGATGCCTACCATTGGTTTAGTTGAATATCAACATGAAGACAGAGGAGGTGCCCTATCAAGGATGTTAGGGAGAGAAGTTTCTGAGTTTGAAGAAATCTTGGCCAATCAACTTAATTTGGAACTCAGATTACTTCACAATATTTGTGGAAGAATTTTATTTCCTAAAATCGGAAGGTTTGAATATGTCTCGGAGCGAGACATCTTATTGATGGACTGTATTCTCACTGGAAGACCTGTCAATCTTGCCGGTATGATGATTGGTTATATGGCAGAAGCAGCAACTAAGAAAAGATCAACACTGCCGTATGGTATGATACTAACCTTAGTCTTTAGAAGCCAAGGTGTACTTATAATGGATAATGAGCCACTAAGAAAATTAAGGCATACAGATTACTATAGTGTCTCTACAATTCACCGGATGGGCTTCAGAAAAGAAAATGAAAATTGGATAAAAAGAGGACAAGAGGCCAGAGCTGAAGAGGTTTGAGTTGAGGAGGTCAGAGGAGAGAATATTCCTGAACCATCTGCTGGACCTTCTTCTGTTGGACCATCTACTACTGGACCCTCAGTGGCTGGACCTAGCTCTCACCCTCCACATCAGTCAGCATTGGCATCTGGAAGATTTTCTGAGGAACAAATAGGTCAGCTCAGAGCTTTACTGGCTGAGTATGATAGTCAAAGGACAAATGATATGTGTCAGTTGAGAGAGGAGTTCAATCAGTTGAAGGATGAGATCAATTCAAGGCTTGACATGATTTCTTTTTCCATTAGCAATTCCGTAGAATCCTTTAGCACTGATCTTCATAAGATTTTTGAAAGGATGGAAGGCATTGCAGACGGTTCTGGAACTTATCTTCATGCTACCAGTCAACTAAAGAAAGATATCGACCTCGCCGTCTCTCAAATTGAAGCTTGTCTTGAAAGTTTTAAGAAGACTCAAAAAGATGATATTATGGAAATGATTGGACATTTAAAGAAAATTATGTATAAGCATATTTAATTTTGATATCCTATCCTAGGTTGTATCTTAGGATTTCTTGCTTTCTTGCTTTAATAGCATGTATCTAGGAATTACATACTTGAATATGTCACTTTACTGAAACACATGTAATGAATCTTGCTTTGGAATACAATTACACTTTTATTTCAAATTTGTCTATGATTGATTGATTGAATTTCAATGAATGAGTTTACTATCTTTATGATTAATTGAACCAACAACCCCGCTCTGATAACCTTTTTTATTGTATTTAAAATTCATCTTATTGCTGATAACAAAAAAGGGGGAGAGATAATTGTATATGCATATAAGAGAAAGAGAAAGAAAATGAAGAACAATTTGAGATGGGGAGAATTTTTTTTTTTGAGATTCTAATAAAAAATGATTCAATTGAATTCAGTTTATCTACATAGGGGAGTTATTCAATGCAGGGGGAGCTTAATAATTTCTCCATATAAAAGTTAAATCATCTTGATTGATGTCAAGTATCTTTTTTGATTCATTTTGAATATTGGCATCAAATTCTTTGTTAGAAGTTCTAAAGCTTTAACAATGTCTATAATTCTTAATTCAAATGAATTTTTAATGCATATACTCAAAGTTTTTGTCATCATCAAAAAGGGGGAGATTGTTGACCCAATTGAGGATTTTGATGATTAACAAAACTATTTGAGTATAACATTTGAAGTTACTAATGATTTTGATTAAGTTTTTCAGATTATAAGTCGATTTGATAATCAAAATCAAGAGTCAAATCAAGTTCTGGTTCGAATCTAATGTCAAGGTAAGATTGCAGACATTAGAGTCGACACATGGAATCACAGAGTTGACTCCGAAAAATGGCACAGACTTAGAGTCGACTCCGGGACTGTTAGAGTCGACTCCAACAGAAAAGACAGAACGATGGTTTTTCAGGCCATGACTTAGAGTCGACTCCCGGACTGTTAGAGTCGACTCAGAAGAATTTTGTGTCGACCCCAGAAAAGTCAGAGACGACTCCAGATCAAGCGGATTAAAGAATTTTGAGTTAGAGCCGACTCCAGAAAAGTTAGAGCCGACTCCAGAATGTCAGACGCGACTCCAGAACTGTCAGAACGACTCTAAACTTTATCTTTATCTTTTTTAATCCCAACGGCTATTGCTATTTATGGATCTAATCCTTCTTACACTTGTTTCTAACGGATAGTTTCAAACTATTTATGGATTAATCGGGATCTATAAGAAGAGGGTTTGCTGCATCCGAAAAAAGACAAGAGAGACAAGAGAGACAAAAAGAAAAGAATAGAGAGAAATCTATGAAATCCATCAGAAAATCAATAGAGAAAAGAGGGAAAACTTGTGAGGAAAAATCATACTGATTCCCCAAAAGAAAAGAGAGAGATTCCAAGCTTTTGTTGTTCTATTTCGAAGAAATCTCATGAGAAGAAAGAAGCCCTAAGTTTTCTGATCTTCTGAGTCTCAAGAGCATCTTGAAGGAAGATCCATTCAAAGAAGAGAAGGAAGAAGCCACCAAGATCTGCGAATCAAGCTTTGATTCCTATCCTTTTATTCTTGTTTCATTATTGTATATTTGCTCATTGGAGGAGCTGTTTATCTTGTAAGAACAAATATTGTTTGCTGGGTCAATCTGGTGATTGATTCAGTTGAGGCTATTAGCCTTGTGCAAGCATTAACTTGTGGTGATAGGTTTTGTGCTGGTGAGCCTTGAAAACCAGCTGGGTTCATTGTGCACCCGGGAAAACAACAAGTTGGAGTTGTGAGCTTGCAAAACAACTCTGCTGTAATCAGATTGATTATAGTGTGGACCCAAGAGGTACTTGGGAGTAGACGTAGGTGTAGGTACACTGAACCACTATAAAATCTCCAGTGTTTGCCGTGATTGTCTCTTTATCTTTAACTCTCTATTTGTGCTTGTTCTGTCTTAATTTGTGTGAATCTAAGTTTTTTATTTCCGCTGGGGGTTATCTTTCAAAAGAGTTTAAATTTTTAAAAAACCCAATTCACCCCCCTCTTGGGTTGCTATCTGGACCAACAGACCCTCTGAGGGTGGAAGGGAAGGCACGGCAGAGGATCGCATCTGATGCCCCGTGGAACATCATGATCGATCGGAAGCTGCTGAGGTGGTCGTCGGGATCGGAGGATCCATGATAGGGCTCGATGGCAGGTAACTTGATGTGGGAGGGAATCACTTCCTTCATGATCTCCTTGGAAAAGGGGATGCCCTGCTCCGCCTTATGCTGAAGCGGATGGGCTTGCTTGGCGGCATCCAACTCCTGACGCATCTCCCGAAGTTGTCGGCGGATCTCCTCCGTAGGCATAGCAGGAGGAGCTGGGCGAGGAGAAAACTGAGACGGTGTTGAGTCGTGACGATGAATGAATGAAAGGAGGAATTTTTGCAACTTTTGTGTCTGCTGCTATCTTCAAAATGTTTATTTTCATCGCTCAGTCTTGGCCGAGGTTTTTAAGAGATGCACTTTGGCTTTGGCCGAGGCTTTTAATAAGTAACGCGCTTTGGCTTTGGCCGAGGCTTTTAATAAGTAGCGCACTTCGGCTTTGGCCGAAGCGTTTAATAAGCAACGCACTTCGGCTTTGGCCGAGGCTTTTAATAAGCGACGCACTTCGGCTTTGGCCGAGGCTTTTAATAGGCAACGCACTTCGGCTTTGGCCAGGCTTTTAATAAGCAACGCACTTTGGCTTTGGCCGAGGCTTTTAATAAGCAATGCACTTCGGCTTTGGCCGAGGCTTTTAATAAGCGACGCACTTTGGCTTTGGCCAAGCCTTTTAATAGGCAATGCACTTAGGCTTTGGCCGAGTCTTTTAATAAGCAACGCACTTCGGCTTTGGCCGAGGATTTTAATAAGCAGCGCACTTCGGCTTTGGCCGAGACTTTTACACTTCGACGCCGGCCGGGGCTTGTAAGCTGCCCGAATCCGGCCGAAGTTTCTTCATCATTTGGTCCGACCGAGGCTTGTAAGCTGCCCGAATCCGGTCGAGGTTTCTTCATCATTTGGTCCAGCCAGGGCTTGTAAGCTGCCCGAATTCGATCGAGATTTCTTCATCATTTGGTCTGGTCGGCGCTTGTATGCTGCCTGAATCCGGTCAAGGTTTCTTCATCATTTGGTTCAGCCGGGGCTTGTAAGCTACCCGAATCCGATCGAAGTTTTCTTCGCCCTTCGGTCCGGCCGGGGCTTGTAAGCTGCTCGAATCCGGCCAAAGTTTCTTCACTCTTTGGTCTGGCCGGGGCTTGTAAGCTGCCCAAATCCGATCGAGGTCTTGGGGATCACTTGGCCCCCAGCCATACTGGGGGTGCTCGACCATACCGAGTCTTGGCTAAATAGGACTCGGTCCAGCCGAGATGCGAAGACATCACTACTCAAGGAGATAGCTCGGTCATGCCAAGAATGGGTAAGTAACATCCATTTTTCATTATGACTCTTCGGAAAAGTGATTGCAGTGATCACGTTGTGAATAATAGAAACAAGATGCTAATGCTGTAAATAGGGCAAGTCTATAGAAAGCGTACCCTACTGGTGGTATATACGGAGATTGTCCGAATTCCATGTCCAGGGGATAGATTTCTCGTTCAGATCCTGGAGCTTGTAGGTGCCAAGTCCAATGACTTCCGCCACTTGATAGGGGCCTTCCTAGTTCAGAGACAGCTTTCCTTGTTCTAGTGGTTTGGAGACAGATGCTTTCCGAAAGACAAGATCGCCGGGTGAGAAGGATTTTTCTTTGACTCTAGAGGCATGATAGCGAGCCACTCTTTGCTGATATGCAGCTACCCTGATTCGAGCTTTCTCTCTGATTTCTTCCACCAGGTCGAGTTTGGTGCGGAGCTGCTCGTCGTTAGCCTCCTCCGAGTAGCTCTCCACCCACGGAGAAGGAAGTCCTATCTCTACGGGGATGACGGCTTTCGTGCCAAAGGCCATCCGGAATGGGGTCTCACCCGTGGGGATTCTCTGGGTGGTGCGGTAGGCCCATAGGACGTGATGAAGTTCGTCCGCCCATCTGCCCCGGGCTCTGGTAAGCCGAGCCTTGATCCTTTGAAGCAGGGTCCAGTTAGTTACCTCGGCTTCTCCGTTGGCTTGCGGATGCCCTACCGATGTAAGGCGGTGGCAGATCCCATGCTCCTCGCAGAAACCTCAGAACTTTGGGTTGTCGAATTGCTTGCCATTGTCGGTGATAATGGTATGCGGAAGGCCAAAGCGTTAAATAATTGATCTCCATACGAAGTCCCTGGCCCGAGCTTCGGTTATCTGGGCAATTGCCTCGGCCTCCACCCACTTGGTGAAGTAGTCGATGGCGACGAACAAAAACTTTCTCTGTCCAGTGGCGAGGGGAAAAGGGCCAAGAATATCCATGCCCCACTTAGCAAAGGGCCAAGCGGAGGAAATAGGGGCCAGACTGGCGGAGGGGAGCCTTGAATGTTGGAATGTCTCTGACAAGGGTCGCAAGCTCGGACGAGATTGTCAGCATCCTTTTGCATGGTGGGCCAATAATACCCCTGGCGCAGCACCTTGTGGCATAAGGATCGGCTCCCTAGATGGTTGACGCAGATTCCCTCATGTACTTCCCAAAGAGCATAATCAGCTTCAGATGCGCGAAGGCACTTGAATAGCGGTATGGAAAAGGATCGCTTATACAACTGGTCATCGATCAACACGTAGTGGGTGGCTTGCAATTTCAGCTTCCTTGCTTTCTTTCGGTCGGCTGGGAGCGACCCTTCTTTAAGATACTTTAATATGGGGTCAAACCAGGATGGTTCGGCCTCGACCTGCATCACTCGGTCAGCCTCCACGATGCTAGGCTTTTCTAGAATCTCCAGGGGAAACTTCCGTTCGGAATCCATTGATTCCATAGTTGCTAGCCGAGACAACAGATTGGCGCGTGCATTCTCGGATCTTGGGATCTGAATGACTTCAAATTCAAAAAAGTGGGAAAGTAAGTCCCGCACCTATTGGAGATACCGAATCATGTTTGGCTCCCGGGCCTCGAACTCGCCCCGCATGTGACCGGCTACCAATTGAGAGTCGGTAAAGGCATTCAGCTTCTTCACTTTAAGGTCACGAGTGATTCGAAGTCCAGCGAGCAGAGTTTCATATTTGGCCTCATTATTCGAGGCTGGGAAGGAGAAGCGAACGCCGTACTCGAAGGTCGCCTCCTCTGGGCTGGTGAGGATTAAGCCAGCGCCGGAGCCATTGGCATTAGACGACCCATCAACGTGGAGCAGCCACAGGTAAGGCTAAAAATGGGTCGGATAAACTCCGACCGTATTCGTATCTGTATTCGAATTATATCAAATTCGGATATTTATTTTGCAGTTTAATCGAATTCAGATACGAATTCGGATATCTAATCCAAAAGGTAATCGGATACGGATACAGATTTTTTATTTTGCATTTTAATCGGATTCGGATATGAATTCGGATATCTAATCCAAAAGGTAATCGGATTCGGATACGGATACAGATATAGATTTTTTTCAGCCTAGCACAGGGTAATGGTATGAAAGTGGGTGCAAGAACAGTATAAGAATATTCAGAAATAATAATATAAGACATGATATAACATGTTAATGAGTTTTAGCTCAACTAATATATGAACTTAAATTAGGTAAACCTAAAAACCAAGGTTTGCAAAACTAGTACCTAAAATTATGGTGGTTTAATATATTTAATATATTATAAGTGATGTAGTAAAGTACCTACCAAATTTGGAGATAGGCTCTATATATCTTTTCTCATTTCTAGGCATAGTGCCATTCAAAATTGGAAAATATAGATCGATACCAAGTGGTATAGGATAGCATTTTTGTATCAAACACTACCTTAATATCCGATTCATATCTGTATCCATATATAACAAATATGGATATGGTTGATATCCGATTCGTATCCGTATAAAACAAATATGGATATGCTTGATATCCGATTCGTATCTGTATCCGTATATAACAAATATGAATATGCTTGATATCCGATTCGTATCTGTATCCATTTAGAATAAATATGGACATAAATTTTAATATCTGTTTAGTATTCATATCCGTATTCGTATCCATTAAAAAAATATGGATACAAATATGGATATACTACTATTCAATCCGTATTCGATCTATTTTCAGCCCTATGAGCGGCCCTCAAGGATCAGGGGCCGGATCGGTCCCAACAGCATCTTTGGTAACATTCGGGGGGGCTTGACTTGTTTCGCCCACTTCAAAAGTCGTTGTTCCCTTTGCAGCAAGTTGAGAGTATCCTTCAGGAGCCGCGGCCTCACTAAAACCCAGAATAGCATCGAGATCGACATCGAAAATATCTTCATACTCAGCTTTTTCAGCCCCCGGGGTACATGCCTCAAAGGGCTCAATGTCCAAAAAGGAGAGGTTCCATTCCGGATGCTCCCGAGATATTTTAGTTCGAGCCTCCTCCACACCAAGCTGGAAAGCCTCGGCATAGGTCGCATCTTGTTCGCCTCGAAGTAGGGCAAGCTGCCCTTCAGCCTCAGCAACCTAGCCCCGAAGTGAGGCGACTTGCTCTTCAACCTCAGCGACCCGCCCTTCGAGCTCGAGCTCCTCCGATGACTCAGTTCTCCTTGCAGGCTATCTAATTGACCTTGGCCCTTGAGTCTCGCCTTCTCCATCTATCAGCACAGAGTTAACCGGTGCAGTAATAAGACAATAAGGGAAGTTAAAGAGACAACATTGTACCTCTTCCTCCTGCCGAGCTAATCTCCTGGTCAATTCCTTGACTTCACCAAAGGCCCTCAGCTTGTCGGCCTTAACCTGCTCGATCATGTCCTTGAGGTCATTGATCCTCGACTGCCTGATGTTAGCTTCTTCCCTGGACTGGGAGAGCTCATCGTCGAGCTTGGCTATTTTCTCTTGATGCCATTTGATCCTATCATCCCTGGCGATAACACAATGTTGTAGCTGCCGGATCTTCTCCTCCATCTTGCCGAGCATTCTATTCAAGCAATTTCTCTCCTCGACAGCTTCTTTCTTCAGCCTATCTCGACTCTCGTCAAACTGTTTTTTAACAGTCTCCATTTCTCCAGCGTGCCTAGATTTGATCTGCGATAGCTCCAAGCATGTTTCGTCATACTTCATCCGGAGCTTGCATAGCTCCTCAACTTCAAGCCTCAACTTGGACGCGTCATCGAGGGTGACCTGATGCAGTCCCCTCGCCCTCGCCAAGTTCTCGTTGGCGACGTCCAGAACCTGCTCAAGTTTGTCAGACGCCTCCGCTCGCAATCTGAGCTCAGTGCTGACTTTCTTAGCCTGGGCACTGGCCCCTGCTGCCAGATTCAAGCGCAAGCATAGCGCCCTAGTGATCAAAGCACTCTGTGAAATGAAACACAGATAAGAAAGCGTAATCAAGTCAACCTAGAAGGCACCCATTGCTCTGGAATAGCAACTTACCCGAGAAGCGTAGGACCTAGCGAGCCCCATAAGGGCGAAGTTGTCAATTTCAGGGAGAAGATGGACATCCTTCGCCACATTCTGCTGACCAAACGCAGCGTCGACGAGGTCTAGGTCCGCAAATTCATTCGCCGAAGGACCCGCGCTCGGATACAGTGCCGACCTCATCAGGGCAGCGAATGCTGCCTTGATGGCCGGGTCCAAACCACCGGGCTGCCCATCCAAAGGACCAGGCCGAGCGATCTCAGGCTGAGAAGCTTTCAACCTTCTAGCCTCTTTCAGCAAAATCCTGGCCTGAGATTCCTCGGGTACCTCGGCCAGCCCAGGCGCCAATTTTCCCAAAACCTCGGTGGGAGAAGCTTCAACAGGAAGATTCTTATCTTGTCCTCTCCCCTCATCCGAGGTTTTCTCCTCAATTGCCTGGGCAATCGCAATCGCTCCCTCCTGTTCTCCCGCCGAAGCTAGAGACATCTTCTTGCTCGGGGAAGGAACCCCCAGGATTCCAACCTCTGCCGAACCTGGCAATAACTCATCCCCAGGAAAGGGCATTGCCGGATGAGCACACGAAGCCTCGTCCGGGCTGTCCACTATCTCCACCACCAAAGGACATGGGATCTCAGCAACCTTTCCAGAGTCCTCCTCTGCTCTCTTCTCCTCCGACATGACTATCGCTTCTTCCCCGGATTGAGGGAACCCCTCTCTGACTATCGGCTCTCCCACATCCTCTTTCGTTGATGGTGAGGAGCGCGGGCTAGCCTTGACTCGCCCAGCCTCCGGCGAGTGCTCTTCAGAAAGATGGACCTTCTTCTCAGGCTTACACCTTTCCACACTACTAATTCCTCTCGGGTGCTTACCCAACTCCTTCCTTATACGGCCCGTCAGTGCAGATCTCTTGGCTGCAAGTGTAGTGGACGAACAATTAGACTGAGATGTACTCGCTCGAGTGAAATTAATGGAAGGAAAAAAGAAAAAGACTTACCGTGTACGTCGACGGGGCTAAGCCCGACGGCAAAAAAGAGCCTCCTCTTATAGTAAGTCATTAGCCGGGAACATTCGGTCATCACAAAGGACCTCTAGGTCCTCCTTCTCCTATTCAGATAGGGCTAGATGTGTTTCCACATCCCTGACAAAGCTCCCCCATCCTCACAGGAAGCCGGAGCCGATGTTTCCCTCGGCGATAAAGAATCGAACCTTCCACTCCTTTATGGACGACGGCTTATCCATGATCATCTTGAATGATTTTTGAGGTCCGATATAGGACCACTCCGAGTTTCTCCCGGACATTAGATGATAGCAAGCACGGAACAGGGGAATAGTCGCTGTTACCTGAACCCGGCTGCACATTGAGATAAACCCGATGATGCTGTGCTAGCTATTAGGAGCCACCATTATCGGACAGATGTTGTAAAACCTCATGATCTCCTTCGCTAGGGGATGAAGGGGGAATCGGAGGCATGCTTTCAGGCTATCTTCATAAAGAAAGATCCCATGCTCCAGTTCTTGCGAGACCCTATGCTCGGGCTCCGGCAGCCGCAAGAGGATATCTGAGGGAATGCCATATTTCTGACGTATTCTCCCCAAATTCTCAGCAACAATCTCTGAAGCCATGTCGCTAGGACTCACCATGTTGTTGGTCGAAAGAAACGCCGAGCGAGGTTACAAAGGAAACAGGGGAGCAAGATTCTCCAAGAAGAAATGAAAGAGCGCTGCCAACGGGAATGGCGTTGTTACGACTTTGCTTTTCCCCAAAGGAAACTGCCCCAAAGAGAAGATAAGGCGTCTTGATCGAAACACCCGGAACCGCCATCGCAGGCACAGTGAAAATCGGGATTTGATACGTGGCGCTTCCCCAACCGTTGCCCCAAAGAGACGGCGGATTCATCCCGTAAAGGCATGGCGGCCGCGCAACATTAATTAGGGATGCATCATTATGCAGGTTGTCAAATCCAGGCCCTTCCATTCAGATCTTGCCACCTAGAACTATACTCCCTGCATCTGAACCTACGCTTTGAACTAGGGAGTGGGGGGCATGTGTTGGGGGGTGAAATCGCCATCACGTTAATAATTGTGCAAGAGGTTAGGATCAACCCTGAATCCTAGCTCTTACTCGCTGTGCGATGCCCACTAGAAATGAGTCAGCCGCTATACCTCGGTCCTAGCCGAGCTATTCACCGTGCCTCGCCAGTCGAGCTATTCACCGTGCCTCGCCAGTCGAGCTATTCACCGTACCTCGCCAGCCGAGCTATCCACCATACCTTGCCAGCCGAGCTATTCGTCGTGCCTCGCTAGCCGAGCTATCCACCGTGCCTCGCCAGCCGAGCTATCCCTATACCTCGGTCCTAGTCCGAGTTATTCTTATGCCCCGGCCAGACCTGGGCACTCAAGCACCTATGCGGAATCCAGCGCGGGAGAGTTTAAATTCGTAAGATTTCAAACAAAAATCACACCCGAGAGTGGCCTAGAGCCCTGGAGCCTACACAATCGCCGAATCTCAAGACATTAACCAGCTCTCCCAGCCGTCGATCCTCTAACCAACAAGATACGAATCATACTGACATCATAACAAACTGGATTCGAATCCTAACGTCTTTCGGACCCACTATGCCTCTAAGGAATCAGGTGATCCTCTATAAATACGACCGTCTTCCGACTTCTCAGGTATGCGCACTTGTTTATTGGCCCACTCTTCATCTACATCTGCTCACCCTTTTCCGCCATTAACACTCTGCTCAGAGCTCTCGAAGGGCCACCCTGGAGAGACTCTTTAGCGAGTGCCTTCTCCTCATATTTGTTGATCGTTGATCTCCGCTGACTTGAGCATCGGAGGGTTTTCCGCGGAGGGCCACCCCCAACGCTTCTCACGTGATGACTGTTTTGCAGGTCCGCCCAGGAGGGAGCCCACTCTGAGGCTCGATCGCGTCCGAGTCGGATGACAGATTTCAGTAGCAACAGCTATATTGTTAGAGTTTGATATATTTCCGAGAGGCCTTATTCTCGGTACGATATGTAGATGGTGTGATACGGAGACACGGAAAAGGAGAGTTGTGTTGTGGCAAAACGGCTCTTGCCATGGGTGCTATCTGTTGTTTTTGGTGCTGTTGCTGCTGATAAGAAAATAAAGCCAGAATTTTGTGGCAAAACGATTCTCTGTTGCATTTTGGTTGGTATGTTGCTTAATACGTCAATCTTTCGATGAATCATGGATATGATTTCCTTCAAACTCTCGAGTGGAAGTGCATGGAACAAGAGGGATGGTGTATATTCTTGACTGGGTCTCCATGGTACTGTTCTTTTGCAAGATTGCCATGCTATTTAAGTCTTCTTGAATGGTTGGTAGCTCGAATGGTATCCTTGGAATCTTTGCATTGTGATTCATAGATTTTTGGTAGTTTGACACGTGATATCGAAAAGTGGCAGTGAATATATTATCCTCGGTTTAAATTCTAAAACGTCATTCTGGTTTTTTACTTTGCGTTTAAAATTGAAACTTCTAATTAATACCTTTAGCCCGAGAGAAGTTTGAGTATATGATCGACTTCTCCCTGGAGGGTAAGCCTTCGTAAGAAGATGGCACTTGTAACTGGCACTCGAGTTTCATTTTACCAAAAATTAAAAGAAGTAGAAGAAGAAGTAGAAGACGATGACTGAAAGGCAGCTTCTTTTGTTGGGATTGTTTTCAACTCAGATTATTTTGGAAAAAGAAATCAAGGTAGAAGAAGGGTTTCTTTGAAGAATAAAATTGATCTATTATGTTTCATTAAGCACATCACCATATAAATATTATTTCTTATTTCTACGGATAAACATAATCCTCTTATGATCTTATCCATCTGAGGCTACCCCACCAAAGCATAAAAAGATAAGCCCATTATTTAAAAGCCCAACTTAGACTAAATAAAATAAAATAAAATACTAAAAAACTAACAACCATTATATTTTAACACTCCCCTTTAATGGTTGTTCTTGGATACCCATGAGATCTCTAAAGTGTATGAATTTCTCCTTGGGTAGTGCCTTGGTGAAGATATCTGCAATTTGGTCTTCAGTCTTCATATACTTGACTTCAATTTCTTTTTCTTCTAGCACATCTCTAATGAAATGGTACTTGATTTTGATGTGCTTGGTACGGCTGTGATATATAGGATTCTTTGTCATATAAATAGTAGATTTGTTGTCACATAGCAGAGTAGTAGTTTCTTCTTGCTTTTCACTCATATCTTCAAGTATTCTTCTCAACCAAATTATTTATTGTGCTGCCAAAGTTGTTAAAACATATTCTGCTTCAGAAGAAGATAATGCCACTGTATCTTGCTTCTTAGATGCCCAAGATATGATACCTGATCCATAAAAGAAGTATATCCTGATGTGCTTTTCATGTCATCAATACTTCTAGCTCAATCACTATCACAAAACCCAAATAATTTCACCATATCATTCTTGTTTCTTTCATACATGATCCCATAATCTTTAGTACCTTTGATGTATCTCAAGACTCTTTTTGCTTGTCCAAAGTGAATATTACTTGGCTTTTGCATAAATCTGGAAAGTAAACTTGATGCAAACATAATATCTGGTCTTGTAATTGTTAGATATAATAAGCTTTCAAATATGCTTCTGTATAATTATGCATTGGCTTCACCACTTTCATCTTCTTTCATCAACTTATCATTTACCACAAAAGGTGTTTCCACACTATTACAATTTTCCATGTTGAAGTTCTTGAGAATGCCTTCTACATACTTCTTTTGACTGATAAATATACCATCTTTTCTTTGACTTATTTTAATTCCCAAAAAATAATGGAGCAAACCCATATCATTCATTTCATATCTTCTCATCATATCACTTTTGAAAGTCAAGATCATATTCTTATTGTTACCAGTAATAATTAAATCATCAACATAAAGAGAGATAATGAGAATATTATTACCTTGCTTCTTCACATAAAGTGTTGGTTCACTTGGACTTTTTAGAAAACCTTTTTCATTGAAGTAGGTGTCAATTTGAGAGTACCATGCTTTGGGTGCTTGCTTCATCCCATATAATGCTTTCTTCGACTTGTATACCTTGTTTTCTTGACCTTTGATGATGAAGCCTTGAGGTTGTTCAACATAAATTTCTTCTTCTAATACTCCATTCAAGAATGCTGACTTTACATCGAGTTGGTGTAGTTTCCAACTTTTATGTACTGCTACAGAAATAAGAGTTCTAATTGTATCATGTCTAGCAACAGGTGCAAAAGTTTCTTGATAATCAATACCAGGTAATTGAGAGTATCCCTTTGCTACTAATCTTGCTTTGTGTCTTTGAATAGTGCCATCTGGATTGTGTTTTGTTTTGTAGATCCACTTCAAGCCAATGACTTCCTTATCACTTGGTTTCTTCACTAATTCCCAAGTTTTGTTCTTCTCAATCATATTGATTTCTTCTTGCATTGCCTTGTTCCACACTTCTTCATGCATAGCATTTTCATAAGTTTTAGGCTCAATCATGCAGAAATTACAAGAAGCATAAATGTCACTTAACCTTCTCATTTTTATAGGAGTAGAACTTGAAGATGGACTTAAACTTGAAGTTGAAAATGGACTTATATTTGGAGAAGTTTGTAGTGAACCTTCAACCTCATTTTCTTCATTTTGAGCATCATGAATTTCTTCATCAAGAGGAATAATATTTTCTTCAACTTTCTTTTGCTTCCAATCCCAAGCAACTTTTTCATTGAAAATAACATCTCTTCTTATGATCACTTGATTTTGCTTCAAGCTGAAAAGTCTGTAACCTTTTGATTTAGAACTGTATCCAACAAAGATACATTTTTCACTAACTTCATCAAGTTTGTCTCCTTTTCTTTGGAATATGTGCATAGCACATACATCCAAAGATTTTGAAATGCTTCACTAAAGGCTTTCTACCATACCAGGCTTCAAATGGTATCATATTTTAAAGAGCTTTTGTTGGGCATCTATTCATCAGATAAACTGTTGTATTCACTGCTTCTGCCCAATAAGAATTTGGAAGGCCTTTGTCTTTGAGCATAGATCTAGACATCTCAACAATAGTACGATTCTTTCTTTCTGCAACTCCATTTTGCTCTGGTGTATAGCCAACAGTCAATTATCTTTGTATACCATCATCTTCACAAAATTTCTTAAATTCATTTGAATTGTATTCACCACCTCTATCACTTCTTAGCACCTTGATATAATGCCCACTTTATCTTTCCATAAGATTTTTAAACTTCTTGAAGATAAGAAATGTTTCTGATTTATGTCTCATAAAATATACCCATGTCATCCTTGAATAGTCATCAATAAAAATAATGAAGTAGATGTTACCTGCATGAGAAAGAGATTTCATAGGTACACATATATCAGTATGAATAAGCTCCAATGGTACTTTGGCTCTCCATACATGCTCTTTTAAAAATGACTCTCTATGTTGTTTTCTAAGTGCACATCCTTCACAAGGTTCTTCCTTGTCATGTATTACTGGTAGACCATACACCATATTCTTTTGATATAGATTTCTCAAGCTTTAAAAATTTAAGTGCCCAAACCTTTTGTGCCATAACCAGGACTCATCATCTACTTCCATCTTCCATGCAGCATCCTTTGCATAGTGCAAAATAAGAGGAAAGCTTCTATTTTTCTCCATCTTGATTTTTGCCATAAGTTGCTTTTCATCCCTCTGTCATATAACTTGCAAACATTATCTTCAAAGTAAACTATATGCCCATGCTCAATCAGCTGTCCAACACTCAAGAGATTTTGCTTCAAATCTGGAACAAGTAAAACATCATGAATGAATTTTTTTCCTTTCTTGATATTGATTTCAATTGTGCCTTTGCCTCTTGCTTGGACTATTGCACCATTTCCCATCTTCACTTGTGAAATTGAAGAACTATCAATGTTCACAAACATAGACTTGTCTCCTGTCATGTGATTGCTGCAACCACTGTCAAGATACCACATATTATTACTTTGCTCTTCTACAGTTTGACATGCATATAGAGTGCTTTGTTGACCTTCATTTTCTTCTGAGAAGTGTGCTTGCTCACTTGCTTTGTATCTGCAATCTTTTTGAACATATCCAAACTTTTTGCAATTATAACATTGGGGTTTTCCCCTAAACCAGCAATCTTTTTCAGCATGAGAAGACCTTTTACATATATTGCACATTTGTTGAGTGCTCTCATCGTATTGCCTTTTTGAAAAATTATTTCTTTGCATTTCTCTACCTCTTCCTTTCATATTTCTTCCTCTTCCTCTACTCTGGTTTTCACCTATGAATGACTCTCTTTTGACTGGAGCATGACTATATGATTCTTTTTGAGAATTTTTATCAACAACTTTGAGTTAAGATTGAAAGGCACTTTCAATTGATGATTCTTTTTGCCAAAACAACTTTGCTTGTGAGCTTCAAGAGATCCCATCAATTCATGAACACTTAATTCAGAAAGATCTTTAGATTCTTCAACAATTGCAACTATTGTATCAAATTTTGGAGATAAACTAGCCAAGATTTTCTCACATATTCTTCGCTCGGTGATGGTTTCACCATAGCTCTTCATTTGATTAACAGTCTCCGTAATTTTGGAGAAGTAATCCTTCAATTTTTTATTTTCTTGCATTCTCAAATTATCTAACTATCTTTTTAGAGTTTGAAGTTTGATAGCTCTTACTTTTATGTTGCCTTAAAATTTCTCCTGCAAGATGTCTCGTGCCTCCTTTGATTTGGTAGCTCTAATAATTTTGGAAAAAATTTTCTCAGATACAACTTGTTGGATGAAGAACAAAGCTTTGGCATCCTTCTTTTTGAAGTCCTTCAGTTGCTCCTTCTGATTATTTGTTGGATTAACTGGGTCTTCGTACCCGTTCTCAACTAGATCCCATACTTCTTATGAAATAAAAAGGGTTTTCATCTTGATGCTCCAATAATCATAATTTTTTCCATCAAAAATAGGAATAAAAGGTTGGTGAATATTCATACCAATATTGCTTGGGGTTGCCATGAATTTTTTATAGCAATTTCTTCTTTATTATTTTTTTATTGATCACCTCGTGGGATAGGCAATGTTCATTTTCGTTCCGTCCCTGTTTCTTAACGCCTTCTTTGGAAGCTTTCTGGTTGTTGTTGACAATGAGTCAAGGAACAAAGGTCACGAGGCTTGACGTGCAGAACTTGCTCTCCATGGGTTACCAAAACAATCGGAAAAAGATTTAATGTCTGACTTTAACCCTCTTGACCGGCCTTGCGTGAGATCAAGAAGTTGAAAAGACTCCTTGGCTGTTGCTTTCGAGATATGAGAGGAAGCTTTTGAAGAGAAAATTGCAAGACGAAGAACTCGTCGTCTACTTGTGGAAGGAAGCACCACTGGCTTCGGTCTTCTCGTCCTCCTCACCTTCATCGGCTTTCTTCGTTTCTGTCACCGTTTACGAAATCAAGAAAGCAAGATTTCTTTTCTTTCTTTCTTGTTTCTTCGTTGGGGGAACCAGGCTCTGATACCAATTTTTGTTGGGATTGTTTCCAACTCAGATTATTTTGGAAAGAGAAATCAAGGTAGAAGAAGGGTTTTCTCTCAAGAATAAAATTGATCTATTACGTTTCATTAAGCACATCACCATATAAATATTGTTTCTTGTTTCTACGGATAAACATAATTCTATTATGATCTTATCCATCTGAGGCTACCCCACCAAAGCATAAAAAGATAGGTCCATTATTTAAAAGCCCAACTTAGACTAAATAAAATAAAATAAAATACTAAAAACTAACAACCATTATATTTTAACATATTTATCGTACGTAAATCATTTCTTGAAAGGATTAATAACTTGTAGTACCCCCGAAGTATAATTTTAGACGCTAATCAACATACGATTTTTTTCTCTTGGGAGCCCTCCTTCAGGGTTTGTCAAAATCAACTTTGATGGAAATGTTCGGGGAAGGTTAGCTGGGTCTACCTTTATCATTCATAGAATTGATGGAGCTATGTTGTGGTTTGGCACCCTCAACTCCTCTGTCCCGATGGCTGAGCTTTATGCAGCTTGGGCTGGCATTTTCTACGCTGCACGGTTTCTTCATGCTCATAGCCTCTTTATTGAGGGGATTCTCTAACTATCATCTGATGGCTCCGGATGAGTTGCTGCTTCCAAGTCCCCATCAATTCCCTTTTACTCGATATTTGGTCTGCTCTTTGAAATGTTCATAGAGTCCACATCCGGCATATCTACTGGGAAGCTAATTCTGCGGTGGACTGGGTGGTGGCCTATGTGGCCCATCATGCGGGGTTTTGGTTATGGAATTAGGGTGACTCCTATCCCATTCTTCTTAAGCAAATTTTGTATTCTAATATATCTGGGATGACTCGCACTAAGACAGTATGATAACCCGTCTGTAATAAATTAAAAAAGTATAATTTTAGACATTTGTTTGATTTTAAATATGTCAGGAATTAGTGGAGAATATCATCTATCATCTATAATTTTATAAATTGCCAATCTGTTCATCTTGATGTTTTGAGTCTTTGACTTGAATAATGTCTCGCAAGCACAATGGTGTTCTTTCAGTTTTTCTATGATGGTGTATTACTTAATTACTCCTGTAGTGGGGTGAGGAGTAGATAACATCCATTCGGATCTATTTTTATTTAGATTTATCCAGATATAATTATAAATGTTAGAATTAATCTAGCTAATATTCATAATAAAAAATAAGTATAGATATAAATAGATAATTATCGTATCTATGTCCGAATGCCCAAATCCACTTGTAATGTTACTTAATTTTATATAGTACTCATAATTTTTAAATCAATATTTTAAAAACTAGACCATTCATCAAACTAAAAAAAGGATCAATGGTTCAACCATTTGGTCAACTCATGTACGCCAACGGTGTCACGATAATATAATAAATATATTAATTATTAATTTATTATATAATAAATATATTATGATTATATATGAAAATGGAAAAAAATTTAGTATCATTATTTTAGTACTTATTAGTATTATAAATTTGTAATAATAGCATATTACAAAAAATGCATAATGCAATAAGAATTCTCTTAAGATGAAATAATTAATAAAGATATAAGAGAAAGTCATAAAAACATATTGATGTACTTATTTAGTGTCTTGCATAGTTTGTAAAGAAGATGAGACTTAATATTCAGATGCTTGCTCTTTTTAATATCTACAACAAATAATATTATTTAGGAGCATAAAACTTGTAAATTTAAATAATAATGCAATAGCTTATTCGTATGAGCAATGTCAGATTGGAATCTGAACCAGGCGCCATAGCTCCCCGTCTGCCATACTCCATCATTTGGCTGTGTCTCAGTGGTTGAACCGCGCAACGGAAGCAATTTAACAGCATCCTGAAACTTACCCACGAACAAAACCGTCCACGGGGGCCATCGGGTTGGTACTAACTTGAGATTACTTTGTAGAGTAGCATTTGATTTACAAATATTAGACCATGACTGGAGTGTATAATTAATAGATTTAAGGAGAACAGAGTTTGTTGCCCAAAACCTTTATTGTTTTTTTTTTTTAATCCACTTATTGTCTAAACTTAACCTTTCTGTGATGTAGTGTCGCAGGAAAAACAATTTCTGACTCAGTTCATGGAGTTCTACCAGCCTTTTTTTCACCATCCTTCAAATCTACTGCTGTCACGGCCTTTCCTGAGAAGCCAAGACCTAAGCAGAACTCCAACGGCTTGGCAGGTGAAGTCCATCGATGGCATCGCTGCCTGAAGGATTCATCGGCTGTCTCCAATTAAGGCCTCATTCACGAGGCTTGCGACATCCACAGCATTCGGCATCTACCACAAGCAAGATGTTTATACCAAGCTCTGCCTCACCAGCAACTTGAAGAAGCCATACCAAAGCATCAGTGGTGGAGGGAAAACCCAGTCCTCCAGCTCAATGTGAGGTCTCGATGTTGAGCAGGGTCCAGAATTATCTCGAGGACCAGCTTCTGTGTCTCGTTCTGGTGGCTCTCTAAGAGGTGGTCTTAGCCAATGGGAAGTTGGAGCAAGAATTCTTCCCCTCTTCTACTAATCTCCCAGTTCCACTCTCCTGGTGGTTTTGTTCAATTATCGCTTTCATATGCCGGATCTTCGCGTTATGGCGCCTCATCACCTTTTTACCGTCAAAACAGCCAGCATGTGCTCTGCAAGCGTTAATGGAGTAACGCGGTGTGAATTTTATATGTAAAACTTATAAATCTTAACATTGATTTTTTTTTTTTTTTTACAAGCAGACAATCATATATACAAGTCTCGTCCGAATCAGTCCAGATAAATCCAAGTACAAAATTTGCTACAAGAGGAAAGAACAGGGATCGTCCGGCCTCTAGATCCATGAATTAGCATGCTGGGCCATTGAAGCAGCCGCCCAGTCCACCACGGAATTGGCTTCACGATATATATGACTGATCTAGGCGCTATCAACCTTTTGCAGGATAGATCAAATGTCCCTAATAATCGGATTAGTGGGGCTATAAGAGCAATTCTCCTTCTGCAGCCAGAAAATGACCGTCATATAATCACCCTCGATCATGAGCCTATGAGCATGAAGAATCCGAACGGCATAAGAAATACCTGCCCAAGCAGCATAAAGCTCGGTCATAGGGATAGAGAAGTCTAGAGTACCAAAACCTTTCATTGCCAATAAATTACTTTGAGGCTCACGTATGATAAATGCAGAATCAGCAGCTCTACCATGGATACTCTCATCGAAGTTAATTTTGATAAACTCTGGAGGAGGGCTCTTAGATTTGGATTTATGCTGCAAAAGCAAAACTCCGCATCTAAATTTTTATTATCTTTAAGAAGGTAGTGTTTGATAGGAAAAATATTATTCATGGATAAGTGTACGGGATAGAGTTTGTCCTCTAGCTATCCCATTGATCATATCAAATGTAAAAAGGTAAATCCATAGGATAACCTTTTTTTACTCTTATTTGGAAGGATAATCAGCTATCCCTTTATTTTCTAGGGAATAAATTGATGGGATATCTCATGGCATGATTAATCATGAATTATCCCTTTTGTTAACTTTATTTTAAGCTATTTATTATAGTTATAACTTTTAAAAATAAAAAAAAATATCCTGATATTTCCTGTTTCAAACACTATCTTAAAAAAATAATAAAAAAAAGGCCACGCATTGACGAATACACGTGCAATCAAAAAATGAAACGGAAGCTGGGGACGGCCTCTTGGCTTCCGCTTATATATATATATATATATATATCTTTTGCCATCCTTTTTCTCGTCTCCGGCCTTCAGCTCCGTTTTTCTGTCGCTTGTCGCATCCCAGCCCCACCCTCTCGTTCCAACTTCCAAGAAGAAGGAAAGAAGAAAGGCGGCGGCGCTCCGATCGACCCCCACCCCACGATGGAGGGCGACGGCGACGGCATGCTTTCCAACGCTGGCGACGCCGGCGAGAAGAACCAAACCCGGACCATCACCCTCGATCAAGAACAAGAGGACGACAGGAAGGAGGAGGCGGCTGAGGTCGAGGCCGATTTCGATGCTGGTTGCACCATCGACCCCCTCCGCGAGGAGATCCAAGGCCTCCAGGACGAGAAGTGGGTGGTCGAGCTCCAGCTCGTCATATCCGAGGTGACCAACCGTTTCCTCGCCGACGAAGTCAGCTACCTCGAGAACGAGCTCGCTCGCGCCGAGCAGGACCTCGCCGAGACCGACCGCCTGAAGCGTACCCTCAAGGATCTGAAGGACCACAAGTCTATGATCGCCATTGTCAAGTCCTTGCTGGAGCACCATTGCCAAATCTTGCAGAGGCAGCTTCTCGCCGCCGCCAAGGAGAAGGGGGATATCCGAGGCCTCCAGGAAATGGTCAAGGAGATGGGGACGAAGGTGCGTGACCTCACTAAGAATCTGAGGCTCACCAGGAGGAAGGACTTTGAGGAGGCCAGGACGCGACTGGAAAGGGAGCTCTCCCAAATCCGGTCCGTGGTCCGCGAGAGGGATGCTGCTCTGGCGGCGACGAGGAATGCTGTGGAGGTTCCTCGGGTGGTAGCAAAGGTGGTGTCGGCGGGGACCTTTGTTGCCTCGGCTGCGGCGATCTTTTTTCAGAAATTCAATAAGAGGCAAACCGGCGCGCGAGGATTATGATCAGTTCATCATCTTGGCTGCTATCTGATGAGGATCTTAGTTACTTCTTTCCTTTCTTGATCGCAATTCTGTTAGAGTTTAAGGTTCGATCGCGTGATTACTGCCTCATGGTTGGATAAATATACATAACCTATAGAGTTTGATATCTTTCCGAGAGGCTTTATTAATTCTTAGTACGATACGAAGATGGAGGAGAGAGGGTGAAAGAGAAGCTAGGAGAGAGAGTTATGTTGTGGCAAAACAGTTCTTGCCAGGTGCTGTCTGTTGCTTTTGGTGTTTTTGCTGCTGATAAGAATTTTGTGGCAAAACTGTTCTTAGTTGCATTCTGGTAGGTATACGTACTGCTTTTAATACGTCAATCTTTTGATGAATATGATTTCTTTCAAACTCTCGAATGGAAGGAAGTGCATGGAAGAAGAGGGATGGTATGTATTCTTGACTGGGCCTCCATGGTACTAGCTGTTCTTTTGCGATATTGTTATGCGTTTTGAATCTTCTTGAATGGTTGGTAGCTCGAATGGTACGTATCCCTGGAATCTTTGCATTGTGATTCGTAGATTTTTTTTGGGAGTTTGATGCATGATATCCAAAGGTGGCAGTGAATATATCCTCCTCGGTTTAAATTCTAAAACGTCATTCTGATCTTCTTCTTTTTTTACTGTCTTTAAAATTGAAACTTCTAATTGGTACCTTTGGCCCGAGAGAAAAACAAGTTTAGTATATGACTTCTCGCTGGAGGGTAAGCCTCCATAAGAAGATGGCACTTGTAACCGGCACTCAAGAGTTTCATTTTAACGAAAATTAATAGAAGAAGGAGACGACGACTAAGATCTAGAGGCTGCTTCCATGCAGTGTGTTTACCGTAAATAATTTCCTGAAAGGATTAATAACTTGTAGCACCGCAGAAGTATAATTTTGGACATTGTCTGATTCTTAAACATGCCAGGAATTAGCGAGGAATATATATCATCTATTATCTATAATTTTATAAAGTGCCGTTCTGTTCATCTTGATGTTTTGACTTAAATAATGTCTCGCAAGCACAATGGTGTTCTTTTAGTTTTTCTTTGATGGTATATTACTTAATATAATTTTACTTTTCATGGTATATTAGTTGAGAAAAGGCTTACATGAGTTGAATTGAATTGAGTTGTATTTAGAACCATCTAAATACAAGATTGGTTTTCAAAAAATATATTATAAAAAAACTCATGTTGGTATCCAGCTAATATCAATGGTGAAAAAAAATGCAAATATGAATGGGCAGTCATCTAATCTATATCCTTCGAATCAATGTTTTAAAAATTAAATTGTTCATCTAATCAAACATATAATAAATATTAATTAAACTCATGTTGGCCTTCGATGTCATGATATTATAATAAATATATTAATTATTTAATAATTATATAATAGGTATATTATAATAATATATCAAAATTTAAAAATCTAAAAATTGATAGTATTATTTTAATAATTATTGGTACTATAGATTAATTTATAACAACAACGGATACCAAAAAAATGCATAATGTAATAAGAATTTTCTTAAGATGAAAATAGAAAAGGTATAAATGAAAAGTATATGAACATATTGACATACTTGTTTAGTGTCTTGCATGATTTGTAAAAGAAATAAGACTTAATATCCAAATGCATACTCCTCTTTATTTCTATAACAAAGAATATTATTTAGTAGCACAAAATTTGTAAATTTAAATAACAATACAACATTATAAAGAAAATAAAACAAATGGATTAGTTATATATTTGGATAAACTATGGCATGGATAATATATAATAAAATTAATGTCAAAACATAAACATTAATAAAGCATAAAAGTAAATATTATCACCTAAAAGTCATATAACATGTTACTTTGTGTCAACTCAAACATAAATTGATAGATAGTACACACAAAAACCAATATGTAAATTCCAATCATATCAACCTAAATTAGTTTCACATAAATAATATAAATAATATTTGATTAGATAATCATATCTTTAACTTTTTTTTTCAATAATTCACATATTTGATAAATCTTTTCTAAGGAGATCAAGCAAATTATTCCTATCCAAATCTAAAACTAGCATTTCAATACCAAAGCCTTTCAAATCTACCCTTTGAACCTTTAACACATCTATAAAAATCAAAAATAAAAATGTTATGCTAATCCAAATTTTTAAATTACATAATATATGTTTAACAATTCTTTCTATAATATTGCTAATAAAATGGATGTTCATTGGTATTGTAAAGGAAGGTTGTGTCAAGTTATAAAGATGGTGTCCATTGGTATTCTATTGGTCTTTTATCATTTGCCTATGGAATTGTATTTAAGAAGGGTGGATGAAATAAGATACCGATGAAACATATTCCAATACTTTCTTTTCTTAGTCTCTACCTCATCATTTTTCATTTGTTGAAAAAACTTTTATTGAGATAAATATCATTTATATATATAAGATTGTCTCTAGTCCTTAATAAATTTGAAATAATTTTCATTCTATAAAAGATTGTATACTAATTTACTTTGTGTGCTTTGATAGTATTGTTATGGCAAATTTGATAAAACTTGATTTTATGGTACTAGATATTATGGGCAAAAATTATCGATCATGGATACTTGATACTGAAACATCTAGAGGCTAATGCCTTTTGTAATATAATTAAAGATGGTAATGAGGGATCCAATCAAACAAAGCAAAGCAATGATCTTCTTGCGATACCACTTTGATGAGGGATTAAAAGTTGAATACCTAATGGTAAAAGATCCCCTTGTCCTTTGGAATAGCCTAAAAGATCATTATGACCATCAAAAAATAGTCATTCTTCCCAAGGGTCGTTATGACTGGATGCACTTACGTCTACAAGATTATAAGACAGTAAGTGAATACAATTCAGCTATATTCAGAATTACTTTCCAATTAAAATTATGTGGAGAAAAAGTCATTGATGAAGATACTGAAAAAACCTTTTTCACTTTTCATGCTTCTAATTTGCTCCAGCAGCAATATCATGAAAAGTGTTTTAAAAAATATTCTGAACTAATTTTCTACCTTCTGGCTGAACAAAATAATAAACTTTTAATAAAAAACCATGAAGCCCGTCCAATTTGCTCTGTACAATTTTCTGAAGTGAATGAGACAATATATTAATTTTATAAACAAAGGCATGATCGTGGACGTGATTGTGAATGCGAACGTGGTTGAGAACGTTTTAGTTATCGTGGTGGTCATGTTAAAACTCTTTCTCACCACCTGAAGTGAAAAAAAAATTAAAAAAAGAAGAAAATTAAGAAAGGCAAAGGGGACTTAAGAAAAATTTAATGGATAACTCATGCTATCATTGTAAAATGAAGGATCATTGGCTGCGTACCTATCGTACGCCAAAACATCTTGTTGAACTTTATCATGAATCATTGAAAAAGAATGAGAAAAAGATGGAAACAAATTTTGTTTCTAAATCTGGCCGATTTGATGATCTGGATGTTGCTGACTTCTTTATCCAACCAGAAGAAAATAATGTCTGTCTAATTGATAGTATGAATGTATAAGGTTAATTTTAAGAATGCCTATATTATCAAATAATAACATGCAATAAAATAATATCTTATTATACATATGTTTGTTTTAAAGAAACTGATGCAATGATGAATTGTGAGTTTTAATTTTTATGCCTTTATATACTTTGTATTCTAATTTGTATTTCACTATATGTCATTCTTTTCATGAAAAAAAAATTATCTCAAATATGATCTTTTATAGACAACAGCAATTTGTGCCTTGTAGATAGTGCTACTTAAAGATATGAAATACTTCTTCTATTTAAGAATGCATGCAATAAATGTTAATACAATTTATGGTAGTGCAAAATTGATTGAAGGCTCGGGAAGAGCCCATATCATTTTGCTTGGAGGAACAAAATTCATAATTGATGATGTCTTATATTCTTAAAGGTCTCAAAAAAATTTATTGAGTTTTAAAGATATTCGCAGAAATGGATATCACATTGAGATAACTAATGAAAGCAATATTGAGTATTTGTGCATTACAAGTACAATCTCAGGCAAGAAATGTGTATTAGAATAATTGTCTGCATTTTTCTCTGATTTATACTACACAAATATAAGTACAGTTGAAGCATATGCTATAGTAAACCAGAAGTTTACTAATCAAAATGATTTTATAATTTGGCATAACCAGTTGGGTCATCCTGATTCAATTATGATGCGAAGAATTATAGAGAATTCATATGGACATTCATTAAAGAATCAAAAATATTATGACCAAATAAATTCTCATATTCTGCTTGCTCTCAAGGCAAATTAATTATTAGGCCATCACTGGCTAAAATCAAGACTAAATCTCTTGGATTTCTGGAACGCATACATGATATTTGTAGACATATTCACCCACCAAATGGACCATTTAGTTATTTCATGGTTTTAATTGATGCTTCAACTAGATGGTCACAATATACTTATTATCGACTCATAACCTGGTGTTTGAGAGACTACTAGTGCAATTAACTCAACTACGCGCTCATTTTTCGAATAATCCTATTAAGATAATATACCTTGATAATGCTGGTGAATTTACTTCTCAAGCATTAAATGATTATTGTATTACTATTGAAATCACTGTTGAATACCTGTAGTATATGTTCATACTCAAAATGATCTTGTGAAATTGCTTATCAAACGGATCCAATTGATTGCAAGATCATTACTTATGAGAGCAAAACTTTCTTTGTCTACATAGGGACATGCTATTTTACATGCAGCAGTACTTATTTGCATCAGGCCAATAAATTATCATGAATTCTTTCTGTTACAATTGATTTATGGTCAGAAATCAAATATTTCTCATCTAAAAATTTTTAGATGTATGGTTTATGTTTTAATTGCTCCACTACAACGCACTAAGATGAGATCTCAAAGGAGGTTAGGGATATATGTTGGGTATGAATCTTCTTCTATAATTAAATATCTTGAATCATCTATAGAAAATTTATTTACGGCACGTTTTGCCGATTGTCATTTTGATGAGTTTATTTTTCCAACATTAGGGGAAGAAAATAAGCAGTTGGTAAAAGAAATTAGTTGGAATGAATTATCATTGTCCCATCTTGATCCTCGTATAAAACAACATAAACTTGAAGTTCAAAAAATAATTCAGATGCAAAAACTAGCAAATCAACTGCCAGATGCATTTACTGACCTTAAAAGAGTGATAAAGTCACATATACGCAAATGCTTTAATCAGAATGTTGCCCTAAAGGATAACCTACCACTGCTAATGAGATAAAGGGACAAGTAAAGTATGGTAGACCAATTGGTTCCAAAGATAAAAACTCTCGCAAAAGAAAAGGAGCAAAGCATTTAGATGATCAGATTGAAAATACTGGGACGCGAGAAAAGATCTTCAGTATAATAATAGAAGTAATTGAGACTCCAGATGAGTCTTTGAATAAGGTACCTAAAATCGAAGAAAATGAAGAGATCTTTATCAATTATGTTATGACTAAGAAAAGATGGAACCGATATAAGATGATCGTCGACAATAAGTTTGCATCTTATGTTGCACAAAATATTGAAAATAAAAATGAGAATCATGAACCAATATCTATGGCAAATATAGACATCGACAAGATTGACCAAAATGGAAGGATGCAATCGTTTCTGAATTAAATCGCTAGCGAAATGTAAAGTTTTTGGACCGGTTGTCCAAACACCTGCTGGTGTAAAACCTAAAGGATATAAATGGGTATTCGTGCGAAAGCAAAATAAGGATAATGAAATCGTGAGGTATAAAGCATGACTAGTTGCCCAAGGATTCTAACAAATACCCGGTATTGATTATGAAGAGATGTATTATCCTGTGATAGATGCAACAACTTTTTGGTATTTGATTAGTCTAGCAGTGCATGAAAAACTTAAATTGCATCTTATGTATGTAGTGATAGCCTATCTATATGGCTCACTTGACAATGATATCTATATGAAAATTCCAGAAGGATTACAATTGCCCAAAAAGTCTAACTCTAATTTGAAGAACTTTATTCGATAAAGTTGCAGAGTCTCTCTATGGGTTCAAACAAATAGGGCATATATGGTATAATTATTTGACTGAATACCTATTGAAACAAGGCTATAACAATGATCTCATATGTCCTTGTGTCTTTATAAAGAGATTTGGATCATAATTTGTGATCATTGCAGTATATGTTGATGATTTGAATATGATTGGAACTCTTAAAGAGCTTAAAAGGGCAGCATATTGCTTAAAACAAAATTTGAAAATGAAAGATCTTGGAAGAATAAAATTTTGCTTTGGCCTGCAGCTCGAGCATCTTAAGAATGGGATTTTTGTGCACCAATCTACTTATATAGCAAAGATACTTAAAAGGTTTTATATGGATAAAGCACACCCATTGAGTACTCCGATGGTCGTAAGGTCACTTGAAATTGATAAAGATTCTTCTGACCTAAAGAAGATGATGAAGAACTACTTAGTCCTAAAGTACCATATCTTAGCGCAATAGGTGCATTAATGTATCTTGAGACTCACACTCGATCTGATATATCTTTTCATTAAACGTGTGAGAAAGATATAGTTCTTCGCCTACAAGAAGCCATTGGACAGGTGTTAAGTACATATTCCGATACCTCAGAGGTATAATGGATATGGGTTTGTATTATTCAAATTTATCCAAATCCGAGTTGGTAGGTTTTGTAGATGCGGGATATTTATTTTATCCTCATAATGATCGATCACAAATGGGTTATATTTTTACATATGGTGGCATTGCTATTTCATGGCATTCTACAAAGTAAACAATTGTGGCTACATCATCTAACCATGCCGAAATTCTAGCAATTCATGAAGCAAGCTGAGAATGTGTATAGCTTAGATCGGTAATCCAACATATTCAGAAGACATGTAGATTATTCTCTTAAAAGGAGGTACTAACTATTTTGCATGAGGATAATAGCCTGCATAGCTCAACTGAACGGAGGGTATATCAAAGGTGACAGAACAAAACATATATCCCCAATTTTTTTTTACTCATGACCTTCAGAAGAGTAGTGTTATTAATGTTCAACAAGTTCGATCTAGCGATAATCTCGCTGATTTATTTACGAAAGCACTATCTACAAAGAGATTTGAAGAGTTAGTCCAAAAAATTTAATTACGAGGACTCAAGGATCTCGAATGATAATTTTAAGGGAAGTATATCAAGAGATGCAGTTTAAAGGGAGAGCAAAATACTGTACTCTTTTTTTTTAGCTATGGTTTTATCCTGTTTGATTTTCTTGGTAAGGTTTTTAATGAGGCAGTATCCCCTTTCAATAAAAGTACTATCTATGATGAAATAAATAGACATCCAAGGGGAGTGTTATAATATTGCTAATAAAATGAATGTCCATTGGTATTCTAAGGGGAGGTTATGTCAAGTTATAAAGATGGTATCCATTGGTATTCCAAGGATATTACCTATAACATCTTTTACTATTTGCATATAAATAGATGGCATAGCATTGTATTTGAGAAGGACGGATGAAATAAGGTACAGATGAAATAAGAAAAGATAAAATAAAAGAAAATATTCTATACTTTCTTTTTTTAGTCTTTTTGTTCTATTATTACTCTTTAATTATATAACACTAACAAACTTTTTTGATGGCGTTGACATTATTTTTCATCTCTTAGAATTGATATTCTTCATAAAGCATCCTTTCTAACTCATCATAGTTAAGAAATGAAGCTTTTCTTCTTCAATATCAAATATCTAAATTATAATAGTATCAATTTTTTTATAGTTAATGGATCATACGTCTTCTTTTTGTTATAAGTCCTATAAAATTTAAAATACAATTAAGAACTACTAGTATACTAATATAATCAAATAAAAATTAAAATTTAGTAGCAAAAGATTATAAATATGAAGTAAAAGTAATTTACGTATTCTTTGGACATAAGTTATAATGAACATATATAAGACTATTGAGCCTTTGATGCTATAAGCTATTTTTTTTTCTTGGTATGTATATGTTGAAAAACACTTTAATTGTACTAACAATCTAGAAAACTTAAAAGTTTAATTGAGCATTCTAATTGTTAATTTTTGCAGATCTGGAGAAGCATACCTGTATAACCTTCACTATCCATCTTTATATCAAATCAAAGTAATGAGATTTAAAAACTATCATATGATAAATCACTATTATAATAAATTTTGAAAGAAAATAAGTTTATAAAATTTTATCTAGTTGTGTAGTCTTCCACGCGCTTAGAGCAAGCTTTTTTTTGAAAGATCTCAAGTCGATCTTTGAAAAGTCTAATCTTTTGCAATAGTTGAGCCTTGCTAATTGATATAACCTTGGTATCCATAATATTAAGAAATCTTGGCATAACCTCTGATTTTATAGAAAATTTAGCTTGGTCATACTAAAAGACGGATTCAACTAACAAGTAGTGTCATGAATACTTTACCTCAATTACAGATCCTAGTAGCCCTTAGTAACTTTTTTGTAAGGCCTGTATAGCCTCTTTTATAAACAAAATAACTTCTTTACTCCTAACCCCACTCAATACGTCCCTTCATATATCGTTCAATAGAATATTAAAAATTTATTATATTTTTAATGGTTATAGTTATATTATATAATAGTTTTTAAAAAGTGTATATATATCTTATTTAATGTATTTCAATTTTATTTATGTTGTTGAACTAATATTGGGATTTAATTTAATTTTTATTTTTTGATAAAAAATAACATTATTTTAATTTTGTGTTGTGCTCGGATAGAATTATTGATATTGATCTAACTTGATTTTTAAAACTATTTTGGATGTGGTTTAGTTATAAATCCATATTTAACTTTTTAAAAATGATTTTAAAATAGTTTCCAATTTTAGGTTTTATTCAATCCATTGTCATCCCCAAATATTACGCATTTTTTAAATAAACAATGAAACCTATTTCTCACTTTTTTTTCTTTCTTTTTTTTTTCTAACGAATATTAAAATTTTCTTTGATGCATTTCAATTGATTGACTTGAGTTTGAAAGCGATTCTTACCTTTTCTACTGCCTTGACCTCTTTCGTCCCCTTTTTCATCCATTCAATGGTTTTAAAAATTGGATCAAATCGATCGGTTCAATCAGGAACCGATCATTGATTCAATCCTATTTTATTATTAAAGTTAACTTTTATATGATCCGATAAAAATTAAAAAATTTATTAAATCGGTCAAATTTCAAAAACCAGTCCAATTTCAATTTTTAGGCTTTTAGTTTTAATAATAAAATTAGGATTAAATTTTTTTAATTTTAATTTTTTACTTGAATTGATATTTATTTTATTATTTTTATATTATTAAATTAAAAATAATCATAATATCATTTAATTCGATCAAATTGGTTTATCTGATCGAACCAATTGACCCACGACCCAAATGCCAAACCGATTTATTTTTCTAAATATTTATCCATCCTGCTTCCATTACCATCCATAAAGCAGCTGGTCAACCATCCCCAAATATATTTCTTGAATAGGAAAGATTTTATAATAATCTTAAAAAGCAAATAGCAAGAAGTTTGACGGTGGCTAATTTTGATTATATTCATATAATTGATTAGATATTTTCTACATATTTTTAATAAATTTTTAATTAAAATGATTTTCATATCATTCTACATCATATAAACAATTTCTCACTTTTATTTTTGAGTCATCAAGCCCAAAGTACAGCTTTTCAAATGATTGGATGTAGGTAAACTCTAAATTAAATGCATGTAAATATTTCTTAAAAGCTGATCTTGCTTCATAAATTAGTAATAAATTAGCAACTAATTGTATTAGAAAATAATAACATTTACTGTCAATTTGGAATTTACCTCCTCCTGTTTATCTTACACCATAGCTTTAAAAAAAACCTTAATCATTTTCATTAATATCATTGTAATGCATGGTAAAAGAAGAGCAAAAGAAGTCATGAAATAAGTCATTAATCTCTTATGAATAAATAATTAATATTTTCAAATCAATTTTTTTATATAAATCAATAACTAATTTTATTAGAAACAACAAGTTTTTAATTATTTTAATCTTTATTATAAAAGATACGTTTCAGCTTCCTATTCATGTCCTACCATAAGTAAATGTAGAATACCATTTTTTTCATTAAAATAGCTCTAATTACAAATATCAGAAAAGAGGATGAAAGTGAAGATCAAATTAGAAGTTCTCTCTCTTTTAATTACCTCTCCCTTCTAATTATGTGTTCTTATATTAGAGGAGGTGAAGAATATTAGTTACAACTTTAATTACCATCATTCACTAACTTTATTTTTAAAATAATCTTAATTATTATCATTTTAAGGTTTGAAGAGAGATTAAGCTGAAATTCAACGGCCTTTCTTTTCTCCAAGTTTCAATTTTACATAATATCTCTCAAACCTGGCCCTTCCTCTCCTCTTAACTCACCATTCTCTGTTTTATATTTTAAAATATTAAACTATCTGTTGTGGCTTTTTACATGGCTATAAACCAAAAATAAAAAAATAAAAAGAATTAAATGATCTCTATTTGTATGACTTCGGGGTGGTGCATGTAAATATTTTTTTTCTTTTTCTCCAATTTGACCTAAGATTTCCTTTTTTATTTTTTTATTTTTTGCTTTATCGAACATTTTTTTCCTTAAAATCTTATTTTATACATCATTCAAATCTTACATATGCACAAAAAGGGTTTTGCATAATTCTATGCATGACCATATTAGGATAGCATGAATATTTTGATAGTTTTTTAAATTTAATTTAAACCTATTTTTTGTTAATGCTATTTTTCAAATATTAATCTATCTTTTTCTTATATATATTTACACTATAAAAATTTTCTTTTATCTCTTATACACCAATTTATTATAATATTTAGTTATTTTAGATAATTATTGATTATATTTAACTTTATAATTAATTGAAAGTAAGTTTTTTTTGTTTATTTCTCGTATGCATTGTTGTAATAGTCTAAAATCGTATTAATGATGCCTATTTCAATGGAGAGTCAATTTGTGGCACATGCATCCTCGGTAAATATTAACTGTAATAACCTTAAGGTTGCGTTATCGCTAGGCAATCCTGAATGCTAATATGAATTGACCATAAGATAAATTAATATTAATGTTGATTAGTGTGTTTGATATACACAAGTAATGTTACAGTAATATTGATTATTAAGTTTAATATAACAAATTAATTACCAGCCTAACATCAAATTTTAAAATACCCCTAAATCAAATCTATTAAAAATTTGTATACTATTATATATTTGATTTGAAAAAAACTTGCATCTAAATGCTAACACCTAAAAAGATATTGATGCATGCCAATTATATTATTAAGGGTCATAAAAAAATTTATTAAATACAAATTAATGAGTTGATGCCAATAAAAATTATTCATAATATATTTCAAGATCTTACATTATAAACACCAAAGAGATATAAATAGTTCAGGTTAGACACATGGATGTCATAAATAAGTAAATTTTAATCATTTATAAAAGAAAATAATTAATGATAAAAAATAAATTAAAAGGATACTAGTTGAAGAAGGTGGATGTTCAGAGTAATTATCTTTAAATATTTATATTCTTTAGTTTATCAACTTGAAAGATATATATTTTTTTAGATAAATTGTATCATCATAAAAATTTAAAGTATTTATATATAACTAGAAGATACTAGATTTAAATTTTTTAAGATTAAAATATTTTTAATCTTCAAACATTTACTTAATTTTTCTTAAACTTTTAATTACCATAATTTATTTATTATATTTTAAAAATAATTTTTAATATTTATTATATAAAATTGATTAAAATTAATAGAATAATTGATATATATATATAGATATATATATATATATATTTCTATTTCTTTCTATTCGACATATGGCTAAGGAAGTGCATAGAAAGGAGAGCTTCTAAATATACCACAAAAATTACTCTCCACATCCCCATATTTTTTTAAAATTAATTTTCTAAACTACCCTTAAATGCCTCCCTATCCATTTTTTTCTCTTCACACCCCTCTCCCTCATCCACCTGGCATCGATTTGCCTCATCGACTCCTCCCCGACACCACTTCCATTCTCGGCCTGGTCACTCTAGTCCTCTCGATCACTCTAGTCCTCTCCATACTAACTCTTTTTTCTAGTTCGGTCGCTTTGGTCTTTCAGCACTAATTCCCCTCTCCAGCTCCCCCCTTTGAGACGTCGGCACCGAGTCCCTCTGGCATCGACTCCCCCCCTCCTTTCTTGGCTTTTCTTTGCTCTAGTGTTGGCCTATTGGGCCGAACAGGCCGAACTAAGGGCGGTGGGGAGAGGTTTGTTCAAGGCGAGGGAAGTGTGAAGAGAATTAGAGGACATAATGGTTATTATGTAATGATATATATATATTTAAAGTGCGGCTGTTGAAAGTAATTTTTGTATATTTAAAAAATAAAAAAATAGAAGAACATGAGAAAAAAAAAAAAAGCAAAAAAAAAAACCAGATTACCTTACGAGTTACGAGAAATAATTTAGATTATTACTATAAATAATTATTAATATAAATACATACTAAACATAATTTTGATGATCCACATTAAATTACCGATAATGTAGGTTGATTACCGCCTACCTAACGCAGACTAAATTTAAAGGAAGCGGCTTGGTCGGATAAGGGCCAGAGACACCGTTCTTCCAGCCGGACGCCGACACGCTGCCTAAAAGGGCGAGACCCCGGCGCCTGGCTGCTTGCGTCACCGGAAGCCCCTCCTTCGCCGCGACGGCGGAGCACAGCGGCGATGAATTCCACTTTCGACCGCCATCCGCGGACCACCGTCGCTATGGTTTGGGGATGGGGCGCCCGGCGGCCGTCCGGCCCTTCGACAGCCGATCAACTCTCCTCTCTCCTCCTCCTCCTCTGCCGCCGCCGCCGCCTCCGCCGCGGCGGGCTTGCAACCTCCACCCTCCTCTCCATCTTCACCTGCATCGCCCTCGTCTCCGCCGTCCTCATCAGCCTCTTCTTCATCCAAAAGGTACGAGCATCCCATCAGGTTAATAATTTATTTAATGTTTCGATTTATTCATTCGTTCCTTGGTTTAGAGGGTGGACGACGTGGTGGCTCAGACGAAGACGCTTGCCGGCCACAACCTGGAGCCCACTCCCTGGCACCTCTTCGACCACAATAAGAAGCGCCCGGACGCCTCCACCGTCCTCCGCTGCTCCTACCTCTCGTGCCACCGCCTCCGGATCGCCCTCCCCTCGCATTTTTCCTTCGGCGGGGCCGGACCCGGCGGCGACGCTTCGGAGCAGCAGCGGCGGCGGCCGTGCCCCGCCTTCTTCAGCTCGATCCACCGCGATCTAAAGCCGTGGCGGCGCGCCCGCATAACCCCCAACATGTTAGCGGAGGCCAGGGAGCACGCCGCCATGCGCGTGGTCATCGTCGACGGCCGCCGGCTCTTCGTCGACCTCTACTACGCCTGCGTGCACAGCCGGGCCATGTTTACCATCTGGGGCCTGCTGCAGTTGCTGAGGAGGTACCCCGGCATGGTCCCGGATGTGGACATGATGTTCGACTGCATGGATAAACCCGCCATCAGGCGATCCGATTACAACGACGGCACGCCGCCGCCGCCGCTCTTCCGGTACTGCACCAACAAAGACCATTTCGACATCCCCTTCCCCGACTGGTCCTTCTGGGGCTGGTAAGAATCCTTATCCCCTTCTCTGCTATGGCGCAGAGTCTCTTATTTTATTTATCACGGGACCGGTTTATTAGCTTAGATTCCTCATTATCGTTAGTCAAAGCCAGCTTTTTTTTAGCGACAGGGGTTTTAAAAGGGAATAAATTGAATGTTGGATTGTGTTGGTACTCGCGTGGCCTTCCGAAAGCTGTGTCAGCTTTAAATTTAAAAGACTAGTTGGCTGCATCGGTTCGGAAGTCAAGACTCTTTTGACTAGTCGCTGCGAATTGGAATGATATTTTATCTCAGGAAAAGTCTTTGTATATCGTCCGGGTGCAGCAAGTTTATATGAACTGTATCATCTTTTCTGATTGATCTATATGAATCCTACGTGGCTGATGATACGGAATGGTATGACTCTGCTACGATGTTACGTTCTGATCGTGACGGTCATTAAAAGCGTTTCGTTTTATTTTAAAATTATTGTGCAGACGAAAATGTCCTTTTTTCTAGCCTACTTCTATCGTTATTTTTTCTTGGATTTCATCTGTGCAAGAAAAACTCTTTCTTTCCCTTGCTCGGGTTTTCAGATGCTAAGGAATCGGTCCAAGGTTTGAGCAAGATCCTGAGCCCTCGCTGAGGAGTCTGGTCAAAAAAAATATTTCAGCTTCGAGGCTAGAATACCTGGCTACTGAAGTCTTTATACAAAAACTTCTAGAGAAAATGTCATCCGCAGTACGAAGTAAAAAGTCTTTGTTCCTACTTTTTTTAAAGCTTCTTTATTACACCAACTGTTTTTTCTCGTTAGAGGAAGTTAATGTGTGACCAAACCATTTAATGCGTGGGTAACTTCCTTAGACCAAAACAGTTATGACATTCCGGGAGTCATAACTATTTAGAGTTTACTATTTTGTAGCACGAATGTCATACTGTATAACTTATGAACTGGGTGTCGTCAGAGTGTTTCGACGGCCTATATTCCCGTTATTT
This sequence comes from Calamus simplicifolius, assembly GCA_900491605.1. Taxonomy (NCBI): domain Eukaryota; kingdom Viridiplantae; phylum Streptophyta; class Magnoliopsida; order Arecales; family Arecaceae; genus Calamus; species Calamus simplicifolius. The sequence goes on from UESW01004010.1 coordinate 165,588, forward strand.
CTGTCCATATAGCTCTAGTTACAAACTACGACACCCGTGCTCCGGGGTGTCGTCATAAAAGCTACGACACCCAGATTTATTGTTAAGAGACCGTAGTTACAAGCCTACGACACCCGTGCTTATAACTGACCATGGAGAGACAATGGGAATGGATATAAAGAAGAGGAGAAGAGGGGGGAGGGGCATTCTACGGAGGGCCAAGAGGAGAAGGGGGGAAGCGACTCCCAGTTTAAACCTTAAGAGTTCCGAAACGAGTGTCGTCGCCTTAAAGCTAGGGTGTCGTCAGATGTAGAGCTGGGGTGTCGTAAGAGCCTAAGTCGGGGATATCGTCGGTCCCCGCCTTAACAGTCCCCGTAGGGTGTCGTCGCGCTAAAGCTAAGTGTCATCGGATGAGAGCTGCGGTGTCGTAACAGCCTAATTCGGAGATGTCATCGGTCCCGCCTTAACAGTCCCGCACGGGTGTCATTGCCTTAAAGCTAGGGTGTCGTCGCGCTAAAGCTGGGGTATCATAAGAGCCTAAGTCATCGGTCCCCGCCTTAACAGTCCCGCACGGGTGTCATCGCGCTAAAGCTGGGGTGTCGTAAGAGCCTTAGTCGTCGGTCCCCGCCTTAATAGTCCCGCACGGTGTCATCGCCTTAAAGCTAGGGTGTCGTCGCGCTAAAGCTGGGGTATCGTAAGAGCCTAAGTCATCGGTCCCCGCCTTAACAGTCCCCGCACGGGTGTCATCGCCTTAAAGCTAGGGTGTCGTCGCTCTAAAGCTGGGGTGTCGTAAGAGCCTAAGTCGTCGGTCCCCGCCTTAACAGTCCCCGCACGGGTGTCGTCGCGCTAAAGCTGGGGTATCGTAAGAGCCTAAGTCGTCGGTCCCCGCCTTAATAGTCTCCGCACGGGTGTCGTCGCCTTAAAGCTAGGGTGTCGTCGCGCTAAAGCTGGGGTGTCGTAAGAGCCTAAGTCGGAGATGTCGTCGCCTTAAAGCTAGGGTGTCATCCAATGAGAGCTGGGGTGTCGTAACAGCCTAATTGTTTGTCGTATTTCTTCAAGTGAGGTGTCGTATTTTTTTAACCTTGGTGTCCTAATGCTTTGTCAGGATATATTGACACTAAATCTATGGATATCATTGTTCATGACTGTGTGCCTATATTTCCACAGACGATGCTGAAATTATAGATCGGAAAGAAATCGATAACACTCCCGGCCGTGCACCTTCACCCGTCGCTCCAAATGCAGTGGATGATACTGTAGTTCCTCAAACTGGAATGGAATTCAATTCAGCAGATGATGTATATACGTTCTACAATGGATACGCGAAACGAGTTGGTTTTGGAATCACAACAGTGTGTAGCAGGGCCAACAACAAAAACAACTTTGCTTCAAGCACCTGGCGTGTTGGAGGCAAGGAAAATCTAGAAAAACAGAGAAGAGTATGAATCATAGGGATACTGGGAAAGTTGATTGTATGGCATCCATAAAAGCAAGACTGAATGCTACAGTGGTAAGTGGATATTGGATGAGGTTTCTCTAGAACATAACCATGGGATGTCCATAACATCAACTGGTTATCTACGGTCGCATAGGAGGATCAGCACACCAGAGAAGGCAGAGATCAGCAATTTACATGCCGTGAATGTTCCGACAACTCAGATATACTCTGCCATAGCAAGGAGAAAAGGGGGCAAAGGACAATTGGATTTCACCGAGAAGGATGCTCGTAACTTCATTTGTCGCGAACGTCAGTCTAAGCTGAAAGAAGGAGATGCTCAGTCGATGGTAATTCATTTCACCGAAATGCAACTCAGAAATCCCAATTTCTTCTATACCTTAGACCTCAATGATAATGGTCATCTGAGGTCTGTCTTCTGGATTCATCCAAGGTCAAGATTGGCATGCACATACTTCGGTGATGTTCTAAGCTTTGACTCAACCTACTTGACAAACAGATATCAAATGCCTTTTTGTCCATTCGTTGGGGTCAACCATCATGGACAGTCCACCTTGCTTGGTTGCGCATTGTTGTCTGATGAGAGTACTGAGACATATAAATGGGTTTTTCAGTCATGGCTGGATGCAAATGGTGGTCAAGCACCTATTGCCATAATAACTGACCAAGATAAGGCAATCGAGGCTGCTGTCAAAGAAGTTTTTCCTAACACACGACATCGATTTTGTCTTTGGCATATATTGAAGAAGATACCTGAAAAGATTGGCCACATTTGCACAGCAAATCCCAAGTTTATGGTTGATTTCGATGAGGCGATATATGATTCATTGACCATACAGTCATTCGAGGAAAGGTGGGCACATGTTATGGAGAAATATAAAGAATGCAAGTCTATAGATTGGTTCAATGTCCTTTACGAATGTCGGGATAAATGGGTCCCAGTTTACCTAAAGGATACATTCTTCGCAGGTTTGTATGTCATTGTCTTTGGTTCATGTTCGCGTTCAACGCTTCTTTTTTTGACAAAATTTGTACAGGGATGTCATCTTCACAAAGGAGCGAGGGCATAAATCACTTCTTCGATGGTTTATAAATTCGAAGACTACACTAACGGAGTTCATAGGTAAGTACGAAGATGCCTTGGAAAAAGGTACGAGGCCGAAAATGAGGAAGATAATAGGACATTGCAAACGATTGCTTTCCTAAAGACATCATCACCTTTTGAGAGACAAGCTGCAGGAAGGTATACAAGGCGCATTTTCAAAAAATTCAGAATGAGATCCTTGAAATGGCTGTATCAAATACTAAATTGATCAAGGAAGCTGATGACTGTTGTGTATATTCTGTAAAGTCGTATGAAAGGATTGAAGTCGATGGAATCGGCAAGGAGATGATCAAAGAATATATCGTGTCATACGATAGAAATATTGAGGATGTCCAATGCCAGTGTCGATCCTTTCAGTTTAAGGGTTACCTGTGTAGGCATGCCTTGTTGGTTCTTCATCAAAGCAACGTATTTCGTTTACCAGATAAATACTTCTTGAAGAGATGGTGCAAGGACATGAAATACCAATTCGACGATTTCGACTGCAATACTGAAGGTTGTGATAAAAGCACACGAAAATCATGGTAAGTGACAATTTTTTATTTGAAATGTCTTAATATATGTTTTCGATAACATTATGTTATTGATTGTAGATATAGTTTGCTGAGTCATCGGATGATGAAGCTCGCAGAGATAGCCTCCATATCTGAAGATGCATTTAATTTAGTGATGGATGGTCTAACACCTATATTCAAAATTGTCGTGGATGCTAACTGCGCAGCTAAGCCAAGTACAGAGCTTGTAATTCAAGATCATCAGCAAATTAGGACGAAAGGTCGCCCAAGAGAGAACAGATTAAAGAGTGGAGTCGAGAAGAAGTCAAAAAGATCAAGGAAAAATCTGGTCAAGGCAACCTTGACGCTCCACCAATGCAAAATGAAGTAAGAGCTGCTTCAAGCAACAGGCAGACTTGTATGCAGTCAATTAACATCGGAGAGGACATGAAAGAATTGTACCACCTTCCGAAACTTTGATGGACGAGTTTGATGCTTATGTATTGAGTCAACTAACACAGTAGCACATATAAAACACGGGTGTCGTAACTTTATAACTAGGGTGTCTTGGTCGCAAATGAAGTGCTTTGTAATTAGGGTATCTTTTTCAGCCGAATGAAGTGCTCATCTCGTCTGCCAAGAGGATTTGATATTTACGAATATGCTTGCACTGTTACGACACCCCAGCTCTGGGCTAACAACACCCTAACTTTAGCTCGACGACACCCGAAAGGCAAAAATCCTACGACACCCCTGTTCTCACGAAAGGACACCAATGCTTTTAGCGCGATGACACCCCAGCTCTGGGCTAACGACACCTTATCTTTAGCTCGATGACACCCGAAAGGTAAAAATCCTACGACACCCCTGTTCTCACGAAAGGACATCGATGCTTTTAGCGCAACGACACCCCAGCTCTGGGTTAACGATACCCTAGCTTTAGCTCGACGACACTCGAAAGACAAAAATCCTACGACACTTCTGTTCTCACGAAAGGACACCAATGCTTTTAGCGCGATGACCCTCCAGCTCTAGGCTAACGACACCCTAGCTTTAGCTCAACGACATCCGAAAGGCAAAAATCCTACGACACCCATGTTCTCACGAAAGGACACTAATGCTTTTAGCTCGACGACACCCTAGCTCTAAGCTAACGGCACCCTAGCTTTAGCTCGATGACACCCAAAAGGCAAAAATCCTACGACACTCCTGTTCTCACAAAGGACACCAATGCTTTTAGCGTGACGACACCCCAGCTCTGGGCTAATGACACCCTAGTTTTAGCTCAACGATACCCGAAAGGAAAAATCCTATGACATCCCTGTTCTCAATTTACGACATTCTAGTTTTCAATTTACGACATCATATATGAAAACTCAAGAAATTATGAAGTAGAAAAGGCATAAATATGAATAAATCGAGGACAACCATGTTCTCAATATAAAATATTGCATTTGCATTCAATATAAAACAATGTTAATATAAATAAATTACATTAAATTTTCAATAAAAGAAGAATGAAAAAATTAAGAACAGTTTGCGACAAGGTCGTTGATCTTTTGGTTGAGGCCCTCTCTCAATATCATCGTAGCTAATTGTTGCCGGTATTCTCTTACTTCCTTCACCGTGAAATCCATCTTCATATCAGGATTGTCCTGTCGAGCAAGATATTCCATGTATCTCAGCCAGTATAGGCCGCAATCCAGCGATCCAGCCAGTTGACTTGGGCAATTCGAAATCTCTTCCATCGGCCAAGTCATCACCTCCTCCTTATCGCAGTAGATATGGAATATGTGGCCAAGAATTGTATGTCATTTCTTCGCATTGGCCTTGTACCTGGCGTTGTGTTTTAATGAATTCAGGTGCATGAACACCTTTCTTTCCATGTCGACAGCAACAAGATGCCGGTGCGAGTTATCGGAGTTTATTATGGTGAATAGAAACCAAAATTGGGCCTTATCTTCATCGGATACATCGTCAAATATCGAAGCCCCTGATAATGTAGCGAGTTCATAAGGAGTTAATGGAGAATTCAGACACATAGCGGCTACGAAAACTGATGCAAAGATGCACTTATGGTATCGGTCCGGATGCTCTGTCCAGTTGCTCATTAAAAACTCCTGGCCGACATCAATTATCTTCCAGTGGAATGTAAACCGATTAATATAATTCTAAAATCAACAACTAGAAAAGGTTTCTTGAGATACTTACATCATCTATTATCATATTATTGTTAATGAGATCCCGAAGACCTTTCCTTGTTACAACGCCACCTAACTTATTGGTGTACACGGTCTCGTCGGTTAGTCGTTCGCTCAAAAAAAATTTTATAATAATTTGGTCATCTTCGACCGTTGTGCTGGGCTTTGATGTGCCCACTGTCTTCGACGACTTTCTAGGACTGGTTGTCTCATAAGAATCTCCTCTGACCTTGGATGCCTTTCGCTTCCTCGGCTCTTTTTTAACCCTCCTAACAAGAGAAGGCATTCCAACGATTTCTATGTCAACATCATCACCCTTTGGAGCAGGGGTGCCAAGTTTCTTATCGGATTTGGACTCCTCTTGGCCCTCCGTAGAATGCCCTCCCCGCTCTTCTCTCTTTATTTTCAATCCCATGCTCTTTTTTATCGTCCAGGGATTCCCCCTCCAATCTCTTTTCCTCTTGGTCCTCATCCATCTTATTCTGCTCCTCCATCTTATTCTCCTCAGTATTTCCTTTAACAGGCTCGAAAAGACAGTCCAGGGAAAGCCACTCCTCTGTCTTCCCGTCTCCCTTGTCCTCATTTATTGCATTGCTTTCCTTTCTGAGCATGGAACTGAGGAGGCTCTCAGCAATGGACAGCCTGTGCTTGAGCTTGTCGAGTTGATCCTTAACGCAGGCCAATTCAATCCTCAACTCGGCACAGCTTTCGCAGCGCTCTGTTGGTTCAGGCGATGCTACTGTCTGTAAACTGAGAAGCCAGCGCTCCTCTGACAATGGTACAGTAGCTCCTTCCAACTGCAAAGCAAGACGATAAACAAATTAATATTAAGTGAAAATATTAACACATTAAGTGAAAAAATATGGTCAGAGCAATGAAGCAATGTATTAGCTTACCAAGTCGTGAGGCTGCATGTTGGCAACCCGAACCGACTGAATCTTCATTTGGTTATCATACCACTTCAACAGCCGGGCAGTTTATCGGGATATGCTGGTGCTCTCATTGATGTATGCTCGAGGAATCATGCCTGAACATGATAATTTTTGGATATAAAAAAATATAATATTAACAAAGAAATTATACTAAAGACACTATTTCTGCATCTCAATAATCCTTACCACCAGCGCTGCCGAGCATCCGAAGAGGGTAGGCTGCCTCCTAACCTTTTGTGCTCTCTTTGAGTGGACCGGCTCCTCGGAACGCAAGCAAGCAGCTACTTCTGGGAGAGCCAGAACAATCAGCTCCTTGAATGCCGAAGCCCGGTTGATCCTATCCAGCTGACTTAAGTCATCCAAGTGCTGGATGAAATATCGTGGACATCTTTGATTAGACTTTGGAGCCAAAAACATGGCAAACATGTAGGCGATCCAAAGTCTGACGGTGTCCTCGACATCTTCATGTACCTTAGATGATCGGAGTCGGAAAATTAACTTCTCCAAACCTTCTTGACGAAGATCTAAACCATGGCCAAATCGTTTGAACAACCTTCCGTTGAACAACTGGCTGGAGGTGTCGACAAACATGAATTCCGTTGAGATTATGAGTAATGTATCATTTTCTAAATCAGCACTGCTAATCCAATATTTTCTTGATTCTTGTCCCGGTTAGAAATGAGTCTATACATCTGACTCTCGGTGAGACTCTCTAGAATTGTCCAAGTCCAGAAATTTTATGTATTTAAGAGCAGTAACAGAAGGAAATGGAAATGTTGTTACCAGGCCTTATTGGGACACTGAATTTTTTCCCTGAATGAATGTCAGCAAATTTTAAAAATCATTCAACTTTCATGTATAACCTTTGGAAATGTTGAGACTTCCACAACCACGTCCATGCACCAGTCCTTCCAACCTTTGTTTTTGTCATTTAAATTGTATAGGTCTTGAAACAGAAGTTCACATCAGAAGTCTCTTTGCTGTACTTCTTGCCTGATGTTTACATTAACTAGTCAGTAATAGTTCATTTGAATAGCTACCTGTTCTTTTGTAGGTCCGAGGTCAACATTAAACCCTGGGACGAGGAGTTCAGGAGCATCAAGCTTGGTTCTCAAGCTGTGGACTGGAAGAGGAAGGAGAAATTTGCATATTGGAAGGGAAACCCGGATGTTCAGTCACCCATAAGGCTGGAACTACTGAACTGTAATGACACTGAGAAGTGGGGAGCTCAAATTCTGCGCCAGGTTTCAGAAGATAATTGCTATCTTGATATACTAATGCAGGCTTTCCATCATGTTCCGTGACATGTATGATTTTAATGTGTTTTTGGGTTTGCTTTTCAGGACTGGGTAAAAGAATCGAACTCTGGTTTTCAGAACTCTAATCTTTCAAGCCAGTGCAATTATCGGTGAGCCATTGCAGAGTTTTGTTTGGATTGGAACATTTAGAATCCAAGTGCATCAGAATTTCGTGATTCTTTTTCCTTCACATGGTTTTCTTGCAGTTATAAGATCTATGCCGAGGGTTATGCATGGTCTGTGAGCTTAAAATACATTGTAGCATGTGGATCCCCTTCATTGATTATAAATCCACAGTATGAAGAATTCTTCACTCGTGGTTTGATTCCGAAGGAAAACTACTGGCCTGTCGATCCTACCAACTTATGTCCATCTATAAAGTCTGCAGTTGACTGGGGAAATGCTCACCAATCCCAGGTGCTGTTTTGTTCTCTCCGCTCTCTGGCATCTTTCTCCTTTACATCTTGACAACTTTAGATAGTTATTTTGTGTTAGTTTCAATACGAATAATGTTATACTGTTGTAGTTATGAACAGTAACAATTATATTGCAGCAGGTAACATTATAGAATATACAGGACACTTCCACTTGAGTTTAAGTTTGCATATAGGGTCCATTGTACCAATCCATACCGGTAGAGTACTGGTATAGTATTGAGTTTTAATTTGGTATATACCAAACTGATCCAAATTATCCTGTATCGTTTGATATCGACCCATACCTCTTCGTACAGAATGGTTAAAGTGAAAAAAATAACACCTTATGTCGGTATAGGATGCGTATCATACCATACCAACAGATACTGTAATGAACTAGAAATGTATCGGTTAAGTTTCGGTACTGATTTTGTAGACTTAAGCTCCATAGATTGGTAACATCAAGAAACATCCATGTACACTGAGGGTTTACTAACCTTAGAATTCCATGCATTTGTAGCAGATCAATGGTTTGTGATTTTCCTTTACATTGTTAATAATTGGCTCAATGTTTTTTCTTGGATTAATAATCTCCATGATGCAGGCGGAGTCTATAGGGAAAAAGGGGCAGTCGTTTTTGGAGGAAGATTTGAACATGGACCGGGTTTATGACTACATGTATCACCTCATTGTGGAGTACTCAAAATTGCAGGATTTCAAGCCAGTCCCTCCTCCAACTGCTCGAGAAGTGTGCACGGAATCCATTCTTTGTGTTGCAGACAGTCAACATAGCCAGCTCCTTCAAAGATCATACGCATCCCCTTCATTCTTTTCCCCTTGCGCTCTCCCTTCATCTTAATGATGGTAGCAAGAGTTAGACGGAGACTGAGGAGGTGGCGACAAGACATGGAGAAAAATTGCTGTATAGTTTCAGAACAAATAAAACAAAAGCTGTCATAGGGCCTGAGTTGTTGATGTTTTATTGTAAAAACACCAGATTGATTTTTGGTAAAAGGATATTAATGAAATTGATTTTTTAATTGCTTCTAACATAAAAAATATGATCCTTAATTTTTATTAGGAACAAAGAAACGAAGAAAAAAGTGGCCTTTGATCAGAGAGGGCTGCCTGGCGACATTAGCCTAACCAAAAAGTATTAATCTTTTATAAATATAGTATAAATAAAATTTAATATAACATTTAGTATAACTATCACATCTAATGTATTATAATAAAGCTAAGAATTTTCAGCTTTTTTTTCTTCTTATGCCATATGTATGCCTGTACTAAATGAGATTTAATGTAAAAAATTTTTCTTTACCTAAAATTATTTCTCTTTCATAACAGCAAGAGAACCGGCACCGAGCTAGGACTTGTTTAGGGATGTATTTATTGTTGGAATTTAAAAAATATATCATCATATATATATATATGTATAGCAAAAGCATGCAGATCGTTTAACATGCATAAAATTAATATTATCATATTAAAAAAATTATCATATAAATCTTCTAAACATAAAACATACCGATATGTTAAAGTCTCGAAGGAGCAGATGCGCCCTACTATCAGCTTCGAAGCTATAAAGGAAGAATCACATGATAAAGTTTACGAACCAAGATACTTCATAAAATATCTACAAAATAAAACGAAACCAAAGTCTTCCTTACCTTTCTCAGGATCAGTATCAATTATGAGAGTGGGCTTACTCTTATTTTTCTCTATTTCTCATAAAAGAGTTGGCCCACATAAGGAAGAAAAGGAGGAGAGAAATTTTTCTTTCGTTTTGTTATGTTCTCTGAAAGTCCACCTTATGCCATATTTATAGGCTTTAGATAAATAGAAAGAATTTATTTTTAAATTAATTTAATTTAGATAACCTTTATCTGTTACAATCTATTTTGACCGTACGAGAATAATTCTCTACGCATATACGTTAACTCCTTGATCATATCAAGAAAAAAATTATTTTCTTATTTGCAATTAATTTATAAATAATATTTAAATTAAATATAATTATATCTAAATTATCAAATCTTATTTAATAATTTTAGATATTATTAATTTTAAATATCTAATAAATTAAATTTATTATTTTATTTTTAATAATTACATTATCAAAAATATTAAAATTTAAAATTTTTCTCTCTTTATCAACTCATAATATGTGCCACTTACAAGTGCAAAATTCTCTTATATGATGTTCCATAATAACATTTATGTGCAACCATTCATATCGATTATTATATGAACAATGCGTCTAAACATATTTTTATTTTGTCCAATAACTAATTTATTATATCAAAATAAATATAAAAAAATAATCAATCAAATTGATTATTTATCTTCATAATAAATTCTTTATTATAAAGTTTCAATAAGTATTTTATTTAAGAAAAATAAATAATTAATCATATTAATTATTCAATTCAAGAATATTTGATATGATTAACCTAAGATGGTATGGGGATCATTGACCCATAATTTTAAGCTCCAATAAATTTGAATAAACTTAATTAAAACTCTTTAATTATTTATTCAGTTTATTAATCTTGAAGTTATTCCACTAAAAACTCAAAGCTGCTCTCTTGAAAATCACAGATTAATTTTACTTGAAAACTTGAGTCATCCACTGATATAATTATTACGTGTAATTTAACCCTCCATAATTAGTTTATAATTAGAGTTCCTTAAGTACCATTGATTCACTAATTAAATAGTTAATTTATGATCGAATCATAAATTGTGTGCATAACTGTTTAGCTACATAATCATACTTGAGGGAACTAATTTTAAGCTTTTTTTCAAAAGCTATAGATTCCATATCTTTAAATCACCTTTAAGATGTAAGTATTGGGCCCAACATTAAATGGGCTTTAACAAACAAATCAAAAGATCTAATAGCACAATCAAGGAGTCTGTGATTAAGTTAGGATTAAGGTTGATTATATATGATCATCTTGTGATATAAATTGAACTCTTTCTAACGGTCTTACATAAAGATTCAAATTATGTCGGTCTATATATAATCTTATTATATATAATACCTTCACTAAGTATCTCTACACACAATCTGGATAAGATTGTCATATTCATAATGTTTATGGACTGTATTAGTGATTAGTAATAGAAGATCCATACTTCTATTAATCACGGACATATTTAAATATATTAACTGTAATTTTAACCTCTTGTATACATTATATTAAAATTACAGCCTCATAATATATTTTAAATTTTATATAAACATTTATCTTTCATATAAACGAGGCAAGATTAAAAAAAATACTTTTTTATTTATTTAAAAAATTAAAAATATAAATACACCTAATTTTAAGGACATTATTCCTAACATTTATCGTTTAAAATGAAGAAGGATGTGTATTAAAGTAATTTTATTGATTTCATTAATTTTCATATTTTTTCAAGCTGCGATCAATGAAAGACCACTTGTTAACTCTCTTTCCCTTTCATGGTTCTGCCTCCCCCTATTTCCCATCACCCTTGAAAAAATCATTCCTTACTTTCTTCTTTAATTAAACTCTTTACATATCCAAAGCTTTTTCTAATTAAAAATCAACTAATTAGAAGGCTCTATGTACACAAAAAGGAAAGTGCTCTTATATATATATATATTTAAAAAAACATTATAATTGTTTATGTGCAATAAAGATGCATAGTATCACGTATGATAGTAACAATAATAAAAAATTAATATCTTATAATTTCGAAGGTTTCATCATTTGAACGATAGCTAAGTTAAATATCCTCTCTTTCTTTAAAAGCTCCTCTATCTTTTATCTTTTATCTTAGTATCTTTTTATTTTTTAAAAAATATAACTATTTTTAAATTTTTATTGGAGAGATTTTTTTTTTTGCATGTTTGTTGCACGTCATCCAAACTAAAATCTTACCCTTTTTTATAGGCTTTGTAGCTGCGGAAATCCGTTCTCCAACTCGGGTGCGCTCTAGTTCCGAGTCCAAACGCCGATTCGACGCCAGAGATGGAACCTGCAAGACAGTCCACACGCAGAGGATGTCCATGGGGTTATCCTCTACGGGGGACCCTCGACGCCCAAGTCAGTGGAGATTCACAGCAAACAGATGTGAGGAGAAGACTCTCACAGAAGAATTTTCCCCAAATGGGTTTATCTTTCGGGAGCTCCGAGCTCTGTGGGAGCTTCAATGGAGTTTTTTCAGTAAAAGAGCCAGTGATTGAGTGCGTACATGAGGGATTTGAGGGCTGTGGTATTTATAGGCGATCACCTGGTTCCTTGGGCACGTTGCGAGGGGTCTGAAAGCTGTTGAGATTCGAAACGGATTCGAATTAGGTTCATTACGAGGCAAGTAGGGTTTGTATCTTGTCAGTTAGATGATCAACGGTCAGAAGAGCTGGTTGATGCCTTGAGATTCAGCGATCGTGTAGGTTCTAGGCCACCCCTATGGCCCTTAGGCCACTTCTGGGTATGATTCTCCATTTGGAATCTTATTCAGTTATGGCGAATTCAAACTCTCCCACACTGGATTTTGCGGAGGTATTTGAGTACCTTGGTCTGGCCGAGGCAAGGGACAACTTGGTCTTCCGAAGCACAAGATGACTCGGGCTGCTGAGGTATGAAGGTAGCTTGGGCTGTCGAGGTATGGAGATAGCTCGGGTTGCTGAGGTATAAAAATAGCTCGGTATGCCGAGGTCGGGCTGCTAAGGTATGAAGATAGCTCGGGCTGCCGAGGATGACTCGAGTCGTCGAGGTGCCCCGACGCCATTGAGGGCAATTGGGCTTTGCTGCTTGGTGGATGTGACAGCTGGTCAACAGGATGTTGGATTGGACTTGACCTGGTTGTCGACATGTGCGGGTATTAATGCGATGATAATTTTGCCCCTCATCACATGCCCCCCACTCCCTAGTCCGAAGTGTAAATTCGGATATAGGGAGTAGAGTTCCGAAATAATCTCATTCAAGGGGATCCGAAAAGGCGGCAATGATAATCTCATAAATGACGGGCCATCGTTTCGTCATCATTTTTCGCCATAACATGAGGAGAGAATGCCTTGTTTCTAGCAGGTCGCGATTACGGGAGTCCCGCGTGGCAGGACATTTGCATTTTTGGGCGCTCATATCGGTGGTTTTAGCGCCTTGGGGTTTCTTTCTGGAGTGCTATTTAAAGGGGGCTAGGGCGGCGTTCTTTCTGTAACGCTTTCTTGCCCCTGCTACAGAGATTTCTTGTTCTTCCCTAAACCCTTGCTCGCTTGTTTGTGTTTCGTCCCTTAACCTATCAATATGAAGGGCCCGAGTGACGTTGCCTCAGAGATAACCCTCGAGGACCTGGATAGAATCCGTTGCCATTACAGGGTTCCTCGGGATGTGTCCCTATGGGTGAAGGCTAAGCACAGGGTTTCGACGAAGTTAAGCCGTGGAGTTTTCTTCTATGAGGAAAGCCTTAGGGCAGGTCTCTGATTCCCTCTTCACCCGCTGGTGTAGGAGGTGATGAGGTTTTATAATATATGTCCAACAATGGTGGCCCCGAATAGCTGGCGCAATCTCATCGGGTTCATCTCGATGTGTAGCCGTGTTGGGGTGACCGCGACTCTTCCCATATTTCGAGTTTGTTACAACCTGGTTTCCAGAAGAAGCTCTGAGTGGCCCTATATCGGCCCTCGGAAGTCGCTCAAGATGATTTCAGATAATCCGTCTTCGATAAAGGAGTGGAAGTCCCGATTTTTCATTGCCGATGGAAACATCGGTTCAGATTTTTCGAGAGATGGGCGAGCTATGTGAAAGATCCGGAGGCGCGCCCGAAGTTGTCTGAGCAGGAAAAGAGGGACTTAGTAACCCTTTGCAGTGGTCGCGTGCTGTCGACCAGTGCCCTATTATCTGAGGATGCCCTTTTTGCCGCCGGGCTTAATTCCATTGACCCCCAAGGTGAGTCTGTGCTCTAATGGTTGATATGTTTAAGTAACTCTGTTACTATTTAACTAAATGTTTGCTACATTTTCAGCCGAGAGGTCGGCATTTGTGGGCCAAATGAGGAAGGAACTGGGCAAGCGTCATAGGGGCTCCAGCTCTGGGGACATGCACAGGTCCAAGAAGAGGTCTCGTCCTTCCGGGTCTTCCAAAGGAGTCGAAGAAGGGTAGCGTCGGCCGCCACTCTTCCATCCCAAAGAGGGAGGAAGTGGAAGCGTGGCCGTGGTCGATGGGCCCTCCCTGCCGAGGGAGGCAAGTTAGCAGAGGGAACCGTTAGGGGGAGCTCGAAGGGAGCTGTTGAGATTTTTTCTCTCCAAATAGTAGTCATATCGGATGATGCTGAGGAGACATTACTAGGAGCCGATAGCCCTACAATGCCGTGGGCTAACAAGGAAGGAACCCTCGCTTTGGCCAAGGGGTTAGAAGAGGTAGTCGCAGCTTCCGAAGTTCGCGCGAAAGCCGCCGATGGAAAGGTCGGTGGAGGCCGAGGTGCCTCCTGCTGAAGGGCTCTCCCTCGTGATTTCAGGGGGTGCCATGGAGGAAGCCGAGGTTGAAGTAGAGTCCACGGGGAAGAAGTGATGCGTACAGAAGAAGAGGAAGAAGAAGAAGGACCACCGAGCGGGGAGGATGCTCGGGCTGAGGCTCCTTCAGTTGGGGCCGAAGCATCCGAGGCCCCGCAGGCTAGAGCTCTAGTGGAGGAGGCTAAACGGATGGCGGCCCCTCATGTCGAGGTTCCTCAGGCCAGTTCTTCGGCCGTGGGTTCTCTCATTCCGAAGCCCGGAGGTGGAGGACATGTTTGCCGCCTTGATGCGGTCTGTGTCGCGCATGGGAGGGGGTTCCTTGGCGGATGAGCCTGCCATGGAAGATATTATTGAGGCGCTTTTGGGCGGTCCGGGGCACCGAAGGATATCTTCCTTCTCCCGAGATCAGTAGCCCTGCTCTCATGAAGATCGCTGCGAACTACGCCTCCTGAGTAAGTCATCGCACCTGGGTAATAATTCTTGATTGGCTGGCTTAGCCGTATTTTCTAATTTGTATTCTTTCTGCAGAATGCTGTAGTCATGAGGGCGCTGAGTTGGAGCTTGAATCTAGCCATGGGGGCCTGTGCTCAGGCCAGGAGGGAGGCCGCCAGTCTTCGGACAAGGGTGGATTCAACTAGTAGACTTTCTAGGGCCTTGTCATCTATCCAGGAGGATCTCGATAAAATGAGCAGGTCTACCAAGCCGCCGTCGAGAGGGCCTCTCGACTCGAGACTCAAGTCAAAGAGCTCCAGGGCTTTCGCGAGCAATCAGACAAGGCATGTTTGGAGCTATCACAAATCAAGTCTAAGCATGCCGACGAAGTTAATGCCATGCGGCGACATTTGATGAGAGGTGGGGTCAGCTGAAAAATAATCATGCCGAAGAAAAGAATGATTGGATCAAAAGGCTTGAGGAGGAAGAGCGTAGATATTGGTGGCAGCAAGACCAGCTCGCCAGCCTGAACAGGAGGCTCGCTGATAGGGAGGATCGGCTGAAGTGGCAACATGACCAAATCACTAAACTCACCGCCGATCTTGACCAATCTCGGCGGGAAATTAAGGAGAGGCAATCTCGGATCAATGACCACAAGGAGGGTCTTCAGCAGAATAAAGCAGCCAAATTAAAGGCCCTTGAAAAGGTTCATGAGCTGAGCGATTAAATGGCTCGGCGAGAGGAAGAGGTATTGCGCCCTCTTATTTGCTTATTTCTGGTGTTTTTTCTTTTGGTCATGATCTCACATGATCTGGTGTTTGCAGATAGGTAGAATCGAGCTCGAGGTCCGGGACCAGTTTGAGGCTTTGCAGACGGAGTTGGCCTCAAGCCGCCAAATGAACTCCAAACTTGGGAGTCAGCTGGCTGAAGCTAACAACGAATCTCCTCGGCTGTGGACGAGTACAAAAGTTCCACTCCATTCATCGAGGAACACAAAGCGACCTGCGCCGATGCATTTCGGTTCGACGAGGAGGAGACTCGGTCGAAGATCTCCCAGGCATATCCCAAGTTAGATCTATCTTTCTTGAGGCCGAGCTATTTGATACTCGCACCCCAGGAGCTGAAGAAGCTGAGTATGAAGAGATCTCAGATGTTGACCTCGAGACGATTTTAGGCACTAATGAGGGCTTGGCTTTGAGGGGTGTTCCCAGCCCAGTGCTGAGGAACTCGAAGTTCCTGTATCGACCGTATCTAAAGTGGGTGAACCCAGTCAGCTTCCCTTGAATGTCACCGAGCGGACCTCTGGAAACAATTCGAACCCTGATTCTTAAGGGTTGTTCATGTATCTTTTGCTTTTTAGACTTGTAATTTGATTGAAACTTCAATGAATGAATCTTTTGTCCTCATCTGTTTGTCTTATCATTTTTGGATGACCCCTTTTTGTTAGAAGTTTTTCCTGATGACGAACGGATCATAAACGATTCGTGTTTTTAGGTCGAATTGCTCTTGGGAGTTTCGAATTGAATGTCCTGCTTAGTCGAAACTGGATTGACTTGTTTCGCCAATGTACAAAATGCGTAAGCTAGCTCAATTTGCCGAGGTATAGGATAGTTCGGCTAGAACTTATGGAAATGCCTTGGTTGGGGCCTAGGTTAGGTAGATAGTTCGATCTATCCGAATTAAGAAGTCGGCTTGCTTTCCCCAGGTAGACGAAACGGCCTCGCAGCTTGCCGAAGGATGCTTCATTTTTTGCTTAAGGCATTTATACCGTTGGCCTTTTCCAATGCTAGTCCCTTTAGCGTATGCGTTAAGTACTCAATTGCCATTGGACGGTGTCGCTTTCGAAGGGGGATCTCCTAGGTCTGCCCATATCTCAAGGACCTGCAGGCGGTTTCCTGCATTTAAGGCTCTTAATTTGAGATCAGAGAAAATCTTTTGCCTTTCGTCGCAGCCTGGGAGGCACGTTGGCATGCTTCGGAATGTGCCCTTTTCTCCTGACCTACCACGTGGCAGTGCGGCCAGGACATTTTGAATTCCGGAGCTCTCTGCTTTAATGGTTGCTCCCGGTTTGTATGTCTATAAAATGGGAGGGAGCGGATTGTGTTAGGCCATCTCTCGAGACCCCTTCATTCTGTGAGTTATAGAGGCTTTCATGGCGCTTGGTTTATTGAGGTTGAGAGCGGAGAGATCGAGCTTCCCTTTTGAAAGCTAGTTCGTCCCAGATAGCTGAGGCGATGGAGAAGCTGCTGAAGAGCAAGTATCCTTAAGGGAGAAATCTTGGTGGTCATATGGAGAGCACATGAGGAGGCACATAGAGGTCTTATGGGGAGCGCATGTATGCGCTTCATGTGTGGTCTTTGTCACTTGCCATGGGGACCATAGGAAACGCAAAGCATGCGTATCCCCCATGGCTAACATGGAGCTCACCTTCTTCCTCAATTTGGATCTCTCAATTCATCCGCCTGAGAGGTATTTTCTTGAGCGAGGAGGGAGGAGAGTGGTGTTGGTCTGCTAGTCCCCTGTCCATGTTGATGGGCAGCGGCTAGCAGCCCAGCATCCCACTTGGGGAGGAGGCATCCTCGGCATCGGCGTCCACAGGTCTCTAGCCCAGTTTGGATCCCTTAGTTCATCCAGGGATTGTGGATGGCCCACTTTACTATCAACCAGCGACTTCAATGGAGTCGGCTAATTTCTTGGGTCGGATGCAAAACATCATTATCGATCGAAGCTGCTCGACCGAGCTTTTATTTTATTTGTCTTTATTTCCTGTGCTATGATGCACTTGTAATGCCTCTTGGGAGGTTGTAACTTTTGTTAATAAAGAAAGTTTTTATCCTTCTTTTTTGAATACTTATTTCTTTTTTGATGTGGTTGTGTTGAGAGTTGTCTTACTTATTATTCTTTTTGGATCGTAGCATAGTTTACAAGTCCAGCAGCGCTTTTGCTGCTTTGTTTTTGTTGGGTGTTTCAATGATGTTCCTCTCTGTTTAGGTCAGAGGGAGGCATGGGCGGCCTTGTTAACTTGTGATATAGACATGATCCTACTTGAGGGATGAAATAGGTTATTCTTTGAAAAGAAATAACTCGCATAGTCTCGACGACGAGTAGAGAAAAGCCACTTACCTCCGCCGAAGTAAATAGGGCGTCTTAGCTAGGATAGAGTATCTAAGGAATCTCTCGACTTGATCAAGGCTTCAGACATTATTCATAGATATCTTACTCAGTTCGGCCGAGGCTTCAGAGATTGTTCAGAAATATCTCACTCGGTTCGGCCGAGGCTTCAAGATTATATTTTACTTAGCGCTGCCAAGGTACGGGACATCACTCGGCTCGGCCGAGGCTTTAAGATTATATTTTACTTGGCGCTGCTAAGGTACGGAGACATCACTTGGCTCGGCCGCTTCAAGATTATATTTTACTTGGCGCTGCCAAGGTACGAGACATCACTCGGCTTGGCCGAGGCTTCAAGATTACATTTTACTTGGCGCTGCCAAGGTATGGAGACATCATTTGGCTCGACCGAGGCTTCAAGATTATATTTTACTTGGCGCTGCCAAGGTACGGAGACATCACTCAGCTCGGCCGAGGCTTCAAGATTATATTTTACTTGGCGCTGCCAAGGTACAGAGACATCACTCGGCTCGACCAAGGCTTTAAGATTATATTTACTTGGCGCTGCCAAGGTACGGAGACATCACTCGGCTTGACCGAGGCTTCAAGATTATATTTTACTTGGCGCTGCCAAGGTACGAAGACATCACTCGGCTTGGCCAAGGCTTCAAGATTATATTTTACTTGGCGCTGCCAAGGTATGGAGACATCACTCGGCTCGGCCAGCCTTCAAGATTATATTTTACTTGGTGCTGCTAAGGGACGGAGACATCACTCAGCTCGGCCGAGGCTTTAAGATTATATTTTACTTGGCGCTGCCAATGGACGAGGACATCACTCGGCTTGGCCAAGGCTTCAAGATTATATTTTACTTGGCGCTGCTAAGGTACGTGACATCACTCGGCTCGGCCGAGGCTTCAAGATTATATTTTACTTGGCGCTGCCAAGGTACAAGACATCACTCGGGTCGGCCGAGGCTTCAATATTATATTTTACTTGGCACTGCCAAGGAACGGAGACATCACTTGGCTCGGCCGAGGCTTTAAGATTATATTTTACTTGGCGCTACCAAGGTACGGGGACATCACTCGGCTCGCCCGAGGCTTCAAGATTATATTTTACTTAGCGCTGCCAAGGTACGGAGACATCACTCGGCTCGCCCAAGGCTTCAAGATTATATTTTACTTGGCGCTGCCAAGGTATGGAGACATCACTCGGCTCAACCGAGGCTTCAAGATTATATTTTACTTGGCGCTGCCAAGGTACGGAGACATCACTTGGCTCGACCGAGGCTTCAAGATTTATTTTACTTGGCGCTGCTAAGGTACAGAGACATCCATGTGGAGATTTTATGAATCTTTGAAAGTTAAATTTAATTTAATGAGCAGAGTAGGTTTAGTAAGAGCATACTTTTACTGGTGATATGCGCGGAGATTATCCGAGTTCCATGTCCGAGGAATAGATTTTCCATTCGAATCTTGAAGTTTATAAGTGTCGGGTCTAATTACCTCTGTAACTTGGTAGGGACCTTCCCAATTCGGTAACAATTTCCCTTGCTTCAATGGCTTTGAGATGGATGCCTTCCGAAGCACTAGATCACCTGGGAGGAAAAACTTTCCTTTGACTCTGGTGGAGTGATAACGAGCTACTCTTTGCTGGTAGGCAACCATCCATATTCGGGCTTTCTCCCTGACTTCTTCTATTAAATCAAGATTAGCTCGGAGCTGCTCATCATTGGATTCCTCCGAATAACCTTCCACGCGAGGGGAGAGGAGTCCGACCTCCACAGGGATGATAGCCTCTGTGCCAAAAGCCATCCTAAATGGGGTTTGCCCCATGGGTACCCTTTCAGTAGTTCGGTATGCCCACAGCATATGGTGGAGCTCTTCGGCCCATCTGTCTTGTGCCCGATTGAGCCGAGCCTTAATTTTCTGCAGGAGAGTTCGATTGGTTACCTCGGCCTCTCCATTGGCTTGAGGATGCCCAACTGATGTCAGGTGATGAAAAATGCCATGATCCTCGCAGAATTCCTGGAACTTAGGGTTATCAAACTGCTTTCCGTTGTCAGTGATGATAGTGTGGGGAAGGTCGAAGCGGCAGATGATGAACCTCCATACGAAGTCTTTAGCTCGAGCTTCGGTTATCTGGGCGACTGCTTCAGCTTTAACCCACTTGGTGAAATAATCAATCGTAACAAACAAGAACTTCCTTTGCCCTATTGCGAGGGGGAAAGGGCCAAGGATATCCATCCCCCATTTGGTGAAAGGCCAGGGAGATGATATGAAAGTCAGGTGTGCAGAGGGGAGCCTCTGGATATTTGAGTGCCTCTGGCACAAATCATAGGCTCGGACTAGGTCATCAGCATCTTTTTTCATTGTTGGCCAATAATACCCTTGACACAATATTTTGTGGCATAGGGCCCGACCGCCAAGGTGATTGCCACATATGCCTTCATGAACTTCTCAAAGAGCATAATCGGCCTCGGAAGGTTGGAGGCATTTGAGCAATGGCATGGAGAAGGATCGCTTATACAGCCGATCATCAATCATAACATAATGAGATGACTGCATTTTCAGCTTCCTTGCTTCTTTTCTATCAGTAGGCAGTAGTCCTTCTTTAAGATACTTGTGCAGGGGATCAATCCAGGATGGTTCGGTGTCAACCTGCATCATCTGGTTAGCATCGGCGATGCTGGGCTTCTCCAGGACTTCCAAGTGGAATCTCCATTCAAGATCCATTGACTTCGTAGTTGCCAGGCAGGATAGAAGGTCAGCGCGCGCATTTTCAGCCCTTGGGATCTGCATAATTTTAAATTCATCAAAATAGGAGGATAAATCACGCACCTTTTGGAGGTACCAAACCATGTTTGGCTCTCGAGCTTCGAATTCTTCTTGCACCTGGCCAGCCACCAACTGAGAGTCGGTGTAGGCAATTAGTTTTTCGACTTTATGCTTGTGGGCGATGCGGAGTCCGACGACTAGGGCTTCATACTCTGCTTTATTATTTGAAGCTAGGAAGGAAAAGTGGATGCCATATTTGAAAGTTGCACCCTCGAACTGGTGAGGACCAGGCCGGCACTAGAGCCGCCCGCGCTGGATGATCCATCGGCGTGAAACAACCACGGGGCACTGGGCTTTGGTCGTCCTGGAGTGTCCGAAGCAGAGCCATCTTTAGGTATGGTGCATTCAAGGAGGAAATCTGCTAGGACTTGGGCCTTAATGGCTGGACGAGGTTGATATTGAATGTCATGCTCACTCAGCTCAATGGCCCATTTGGTCATTCTCTCCGATGCCTTCGGACGATAGATAATTGCCTTGATGGGTTGGTCAGTCAAGACGGTGATAGTGTGTGCTTGAAAATACGGCCGCAGCTTTCGGACCGATGTTACCAGAGCCAGGACCATCTTCTCAACCTGAGTGTACCTAGTTTTAGCGTCTTTGAATAGTTTGCTGATATAATAAACAGGTTTTTGGACTTTGTTCTCCTCTCTGATTAGCACCGAGCCAATAGCGTTTTCAGAGACCGCCAAGTATAAATCCGCATTTCCCCTAGTTTCGGGCTGCTAAAGAGAGATGGTGAGCCAAGGTATTTCTTAAGGTTTTCAAAGGACTTTGATAATCTGGGGTCCATTGGAAGTTTTTGGCCGATCGAAGTGCTTTGAAGAAGGGAAGGCATTTCTTGCTCACCGAGCAATGAAGCGGCTGAGGGCCGCTATTCTTCCAGTAAGGCGTTGTACATCCTTGACTGACCCTGGAGGGGCCATTTGCCATAGGGCTTGGATCTTTTGGGGATTTGCTTCGATGCCTTGCTGAGAGACCATGAAGCCTAGGAATTTTCTGGAGTTGACCCCGAAAGTACATTTGGTGGGGTTGAGCTTCATTTGATACTTTGAAGCGTTGCGAAGCTCTCCGTGAGGTCCTCGATGTGCTGGGATGCCTCCTTGCTCTTCACCAACATATCATCAACATATATCTCCATGTTTCGGCCTATTTGCTCTTTGAAGACCTTATTGACCAGCCTTTGGTAGGTGGCACCTGCATTCTTTAAACCAAAGGGCATAACTCGGTAACAATAAATACCTCGGTCGATGATAAAGTAGTTTTTGTTGGGAATTGTATCCTAAAGCCAATCATTTGATGATTGTGCTAATGTAAATTGTATATAAATTGATATATTAATAAAAGTTATTTGGCAGTTTATTCATTACAAGAACATCTTCTTAATACTCCTGATTGTAATGAAGCCCTCAGGATCTTCCTTCACGATAAAGGAGGATTTATCTTTGAAGGTCCTTAAAAGAGTTCGCGACCAAATGATATGGCAGGGCCATAGTACTATCAATTATAGGACGTTGTATATCATATTTGTTGGTTGTCCTCTTAACCAAGGAGTGTAGAGACACTGGTATGACATACAGGTGAAAGTGTAGGAGTACATTTCACCGAACGTGACTCATTTTCGGATACTCTACTGTCAAGAGTTAATCCGAGAAGATATAGGTATAAGTATCCTTCAGACCTGAAGATCACAACCAGTGGCTTACAAGCAACTCATTGTACTTAGGTGCCGGACCACCTGGATTTCTAATCCAGCTACGAAAGGTTACTGGGTGCAGTCAAGTACTTGTGGTAGTCAGTTGTGGATCAAGATGGAATTTGACCTATCCCGTTAAAAGGAGAAATGCTTGTGTTTCAATTTAGCAAGACCTTGGCCAAGGCACTTCATGTGAAAGTCACATGATCACTAAAGTTGAAATCACTTTATGGATTTGCTATTTAGAGTTGACAGGCTCTTAAGCCATCCTTAGCATTTGTGGTCAAGAGGATGAATTATACGGTAACTGTTTCTTAGGGTTCTTGGAGTTTGCTCGGCAACTCTTCGACCTATCCGGACGTCGGGTTCCATTGCTAGATGGGCACATCGATTAGTATAGAAAGTTGTTTCTATGCTACCGGCTTAGGTTCGAACCTAGAGAGTCACACGCATAGAAGTTTCCTAGGATGATCTGTTTGCTGATCAACGATTGAGAATCGTATATGATTTAATTAATCAATTTGATTGATTGAATTATCTCAATTGGGTTAAGTACAAGTGAATAAGATTCAATTTGGTTTAAGTCTATTAGAAGGACTAGTCAATTTCAAATATTGATTTGAAATTAGACTTGATTTGGATTTAAATAGATTCAGGACTAGCCAAATTTGATTTGGGCTTGGACCATGATCTATGTGGGTTTAGTCAAATAAATTCAGATCAGATTAAACCATCAAACCCAAACCTCTCGCATAAGGATCTCATATGATGAGATGGCTAAAATCTCATCTCATGAGAGATTAAATTCTCATGTAGAATTTAATGCCTAACATTAATTTTCACCGAACGTCGATTTAGCCACGTCTCTTTGGTTTTACCGAACGTCGGATTTAGCCACGTCTCTTTGGTTTTCACGAACGTCGGAATTAAACCAAAAGTCGGAATTAACCAAGCGCCGCGCCTTCGGCGTCTCTTCGCTTTTACCAAACGACGGAATTCTTAATGTCAGAATTCAATGTTAAGGCTAAATTGAGACTATAAATAAGGGCATTCCCTCACCAGAAAACACAGAACAACAATACACGATATGTCGTGGATTGTAATTCTAAAAAAGTTAGAATAAAAAATCCTGTGATTCTGGTGTTAGCGGAAGCGTGGTGGATCTTAGAGGAAGATTCAAGTGGGAGGATTCAAGATCAGCAAAGCTGTTTTTCCGCGAGCTAGCACTCCCGGAAATCCGATCATTCGGGCTTCGCGTGGACGATACTAGAGGCCGGACGATTGAACGGCTGCAGAGCAATAAGGATTTACCTACT